>CM072512.1:15936596-16156596 GCA_036898135.1 Oncomelania hupensis | reverse complement strand
TAAGAACATCATACAGCAGAGTTATGAAACAAAAAAAAGTAACAAAAACACAGAACTTCACAAATGTTATCTGACAGTGCTAGCTAGTACACAGCTGGATTAGCACTAAACATAAAAACACTGAACAGCAAAACCTGACTTCCCTATGAATGTTCTTAACGCACCTACCTCTGCATCTTCATAAGATTGTATGAGCTCTGTCAATGGTGCAACATCGGCAACAGCACTGGTGACAGCCCCTTTTTTCTCAGCTTCTTTTACACTCACACTCCTGCGGAATCCCCTTCTGCTCTGTTCTGGGGCCTACAGCAAGCAAAATAAAGCCAAGGGAAGATTACATTACATTACATTACATTACATGATTATTGCTTTAGGTCCAGCGGACTCTTCCGAGCCAAATCAGGACCGGATAACCCCTGATCCGCATAAAAGATCTGGTGAAACAACCCTAGTGGTAAAACTGAAAGCTCTCCACCAGCCAGTCACTTTACAATAAAGACATCCCACTCAGGGGACGCTGAGGCTGTACTCTAATTTATCGAACCCCCATTTACAAAAACAAAATAGAATACAAACATCATTATAAAATATCAACAGAAAACATACATATAAAATGCCTACATTGCTAAATAATAACATCATAGGAAGCCCTAGTGACCACCTGGCAGAAAGCGTCCAATATTCCCAAGCAGATCCAACAGACCTCATACACAAATAAGGAGTCTTGTCCCGGAAGAGTTTTCAAGAAAAAAGGTAGGTGACTGGTCTAGCGAAGAAGATAGTAGATTGATAGAACAGCGCAGGAATGAGAAAGAGCAAATGAGAAAGACAGCGACATTGGGAATTTAAAGCACAAAATTTCCAGAAAGTGGGGATACTATTTATACTGAAACCCCCGGCACCCCAACTGGGGAAAGGGAAGATTAAAATACCAGTTTAAAAATCGTAAAATTTGGAGGGAAAGGATCAATACTTAGAATATCAAAGAAATGTTAGACTGGTGAAATGATAGACAAATTGTTTAGAATTAGTGAATACTCATGACGATATTTAAATACCAAGAATCTCTACAAATATTTTCTCACCTTCTGAAGATTGATGAGGGTCAAAATACCATTTTCCTTATCACAGGTAACTTCCAGCGGAGAAAGTTCTGAAACTGTAAAAAAAAAAAAAAAAAAGCCTAAATAAAATGTCTAACATCCCCATATAAATATAAATAGACATTAGAAATAAATAAATAAATAAATAAATAAATAAATGGAAGTTCAAACCTAGTTCACAGCTCATAGTTTATAGCCATCAGGAAAATTTGTATGGCGAGTTATTTGTACCATGAACTGTATTTACCAGCAAGTTTCTGTGGCATAGGTGACATGACGTTTGGGGTGACGGTGGGATCACAACAGAGGTAACTGCACAGGTTCTTGGTGATTTTGGCACTTGGATTGGGGTTGCGGACGAGACAGGTCTGCATAATGTTGGCCAGGCTATAGGCAGCCTGCTTGCGTAACTCCTCATGCTCTTCCTTTTTCACAGCATCCATCATGGGACGGATAACAGGTGTCAGCTTCTCAGGCAGACTTCCCAGACTCACTGTTGCCATAGCCAGGCTACAAAGCACTCTGAAATTAAAAATGCTCATGGTTAGGAACATCACACATTTTTCAACAAAAAGCATCTAAAAACAAACGACCTTTAAAAAAAAAAGTCTGTTGTTAATGGCATAGATTGATATTAGAAATAACAATTGTAATGAAAATGTTTTTGGTAAATATATTCTTCGTTTTCAGAAAACATTCGTCACTGACCTGACACTCAGTGCTTGCTGGTCATTGTAGGTGGATGATACGATGGCTTGCAACTGTCGTCGACGGTCGTTGAAATTTGGCAGCACACGAGGTTTAAGGGTTCCCTTGACCTGATCATACACTGTTGTCACCAGGTGGAGTGCTTGCTCCAAACTTACTATCATACTGCAACAAAACAGAAATCTATTTTGAAGTTGTTTTTTTTTTTAATTAATGAACAAAACTATCCCAATGATAATATTTTGTGCAAGGAAGTTGTTGAATGTAGTAAACACAACATTTACACACTAAAAATAATAGTGTATGTATTAGCTGGATTTTGGAACATCTTGCCATTCAAGTGTGTTGCGCTATTATTGAAAGTACGTCAACCACAACATGACAACACCGCTGAGGTCAAAGGGTAAACAGAACTCTTGAATGCTTCTAAATTTGAACTTAAACACAATCTCATCCACTATACACTGACATTCCCACCACTTTGATTAAGGCTAGAAGATGAGGAGAGCTCTCAACATTTATACCTTGGTGGATACAGGGTCTCTAGGTTGATGCCTTCTTGCTTGAGACAGGCCAGAAAGTCGCGGACATCCGTCTGCATGCGTGTGAACGCCAAAGCAATCTCATCAAACAGCACAGTCTCATTCAAACATTCCAAAAGGCGGGTTTTTACTACATCGGGGCACTGGCAAGGCTGTGGAAGGAAAAACAAATGTCCTTAAAATTAAAATGTCTATAAGCGCCTTTCATCGAGACATTCCATATTAGAACACTCAGGAGTCTCCGATTCGTTTCCAATAACAAACTAAAAGTATATAAACTGTAGTCTCCAGAAAAGTTTTCTATGCTTTCCTTACCTTCCAGTTTTGTCAGTTACATGTACTGTATTTTTTTTTCTTTTTACCCTACGTAGTTATGTGGTGTCAGATAGCGCAGTGGTTGGAGCACTCGCTACTGTGTCGCAAGTTAAGCACCGTGCAGTGCGGTTAGCACTTGGATGGGTGACCGCAAAACGTGAAGCGACAAATAACAACGCCCCCAGTGGACTCAACTATGACTGAGTACTTACTCTCTTAAGGGTGGGGAAGATAAAGCAGCGAGGGAGAGAGATGGGCATCACCCTCATTACGCTGGCCCAAGATAAGTGTGATCTCCAACATCACACTCCCCTACGGCCACAAGGCTATGGGACCACCTTTACCACCTTTTACCTTTTTTTTTACCTACGTAGTTACATGTCCGTTCCGTAGTTAACACATTTATGTAGTTGCATTTTTTGGTGCACATAGCAATAAAAACGAAAAATCGTCAGATCAAACTACTGATATTCAAGTTCAAGTTCAAGACACTTTATTACCCAATGAATTCAAAATACATAGGATTTCGTTTTGGTGATGCGGTAAAACATTCAGTCTCTCTGCACAACAAACAATCTTCCACTGGACATTAAAACATTAAAATACTCTAATAGAGAAAGTTATTTTAAGGAGTAAAGCACAGGCGCATGCCCTCTCGCAACCCCCACACGCAGGATAAATAAAGTATCTCTGAGTGGGTATCTCTCACCACATGCTGTTGCGCCCAGTGAATGACCATCTGACCGATGACTAACCGCTGCAGGGCGGACTTGCTGTTGAGGTGGAAGATGCAGAGCTTGCCCAAGGATACATTTGGAGGCTCCATCTCAGGAGGCAGCACAATTTCTGGCTTGGTGATGTAGCTGGCCACTTTGCCAATCAACCTGCAAATGGACATAAACAGAAACATCAGATGACAATATAAATAGGAGGACATTTTATATCATCCAGACATTGTTAAAACTGGGGGTAGTTGGTAGATTTTTTATAATTTTATTTGATTCGATTTTGATTTTGTTGTCTAATATCACCTAGAGTGAACAGATGTAAAATTACAATACTAAAGTGAAAAAAATACAGATGACAATATCAAGGATAATTTCAGGTTTGAAGCTAGACTCTGCTTGATGGTGATTCCAGTTACAATTTTAAAAGTCAGTCCACATTATTTTTATCATATAGCGCTGCTGATGTGGCACTTACACCCCTATCAAGATTATTGGTACTGGTTTACCTTTCACTTAAACAGTCACAACGTTGAAAGAATGTATACAATAATACAAATTCATCTGTCTTCAAACTTTCTATATGCAGTAAATGGAACTTTCTCTCCAAACCTGCTTGTTTCAAGGTAATGATTGAAATCAATGCTAAATAATATGATATAAACCACCACCATTTCCACCACCAACAGATTAAGAATAAAACAACAGCAACAATAACAACCTTTATGGGACACAGTACCTGGCACCAATGATTCTAGCTCGAGTGATGGGGTCTGCTTTTCTATCAGTGTCAATGGTAGATGGTTCAACAGAACCAATGTAATCCCGCTGCTCGCCGCTTGGACCTGTAACTTTCTTCACTTCAGGAGTGGGACGGGGCTTTCCCTGATAATTTCCTTCCTGCTCATATAAAAACGGAATTAATCCGTCGATTCTGATTGATTCAACCAATAATAAACATTCAAATCAAATAAAAGAGCACAACAGAACAATATCATACAAATAAAACTTAAAGCACAGTAGAAATTGTTAGGAATGCGTGTTCCCCTTTTTTTCACCACATAAAAAATATAATAGAATTACTATTTAGATACATTACTAAAAACTGTTAGGTAAGAAAAAGCATTTTGTTAATTAGAAAATGGGATAATCTAACAGAAAGCCTTCTATTGTGACAATGGATAACATTTTCTAATAACCTACTTTCACACATAAGATGCATTACTAACACACACAAATGTACTTGAACTAGTATGACCCACCACATACCCAGACACCAACCTACTTCTATTTGCATTTTATTCCTAATGAATCTTCCAGGCAATACCTTTTTTCTGCTTTCACCTCTCATCTCATCTTTCTCAACACTACAAACCAACTATCACTTTAATTCACTCTGTAACCAGACAAAAGACAACCCTTTCAATCTGGAAAAAGAGGCAAAGATCACCCTTTCACTCTGAAAAAAGAGGCAAAGATCACCCTTTCACTCTGAAAAAAGAGGCAAAGATCACCCTTTCACTCTGAAAAAAGAGGCAAAGATCACCCTTTCAATCTGGAAAAAGAGGCAAAGATCACCCTTTCACTCTGAAAAAAGAGGCAAAGATCACCCTTTCACTCTGAAAAAAGAGGCAAAGATCACCCTTTCAATCTGAAAAAAGAGGCAATGATCACCCTTTCACTCTGATAAAAGAGGCAAAGACATCAAACACAACACAAATATAATAAGCTCTTACTTTCACTCTGTGCTTGGCCTCAATCAGATACGCAGGGTCATAGGGCATTCTGGCTGGCTGCATAAGGAGGCACAGCCATACTCCCAGATAAGGATTGGCAGCAGCCACAACAAAAGGCAAAGGGACTGCGTGTAACAAATCATCCCACACTTTCTCCACAAGTTCCAGCAGCTCTGACTGCGACTCCAGCAAACTACGTTGAAACATGTGCCGCAATGCATCTTGAAGAATGGGAAGCACCCACTCACACTTCTGTAAAACACAGAGAAAGACCTACTGCATAACCAACACAAAAATTAAACATCGTAACCAACACAGAAGAAATAGAGTAATCATAATAGAAGAAAGCTAAACCTCTCTTTCTCGGTCTCTCTTTTTCTGTCTCTCTCAGCAAAAATATGGAACCAAATAACCAAACAAACTGTAATTACCTGCGGTTCACTTGCTGAAATCAAAGTGTGCAATGTCTGTAGAGCAGAGCGACGCACACTTACGATCATGTGTTTAAGGAAAGGCCACAATCGAGGGACCAATTCGGTCAGCGAGTTTGTAAGGCTGCACATAAAACAAAAATAGTATTAATTGAAATATAACTGTATAATTTAAAAAAAAACAAACAACAACACAAAAAGTAGTAAATTAAATAGAAATAACAACAAATGATCACAAGCAATTAAATGATACAATATCAATGCTTGTGGACTTGCAGTTCAATCAGCCCTTTTCCATTCCAAACTGATTTCATCTAATATAAAATAATAATTCAGAAATTAATCGCAAGCAATTTATTTGCAAAAAGAATGCTTTAACTTCTCAGAATTTAAATAAATAATTAAAAAAATAAAAATAACATTGATGAAAATTACAAAGTAGCACAACTGACCTCCCATTAGCAGAGGTAGATGGCTGAGCCAATAGCTGTGACAGAAGCGTCATAATACTGTTGGTAGATGCTGTGAGGTCATCCAAATCCAGCAGTGTTTCCCACATGCACGATATCACCATAGGCACCTGAGCAGGCAGGATCATGACTAGCTTGTCAGCGACGGGGATGAGGGAAGCAGCAGCTACAGCCCTCACATCGTCATCGGGGTCTTGCAGGCTGCGGAATATGCCCGGCACTACCATAGGAAGCAGTATGCTGGTCAGTTCCTGTAGGGAAAATGTGTACACACGGTGAAAATCAGATCATTTTAAGTACACTTACAATTAAATACCAGGTATATTCTAGATCCGCCACATCCCCAGTTGTTCCCTGCCCTTGTTGTACAGGATAATTATAATGGCAACAAGGAAATGGGGGTTGTATGTGTGAGTGTTCAGCTTTCAATTCAAGATAAACATACATGTTCTTGACTGTGCTCGCAAATCACATTTAAAATGCGCGTCCTGGACGCAGGGCTAATTTCACCTGTCGAATGGCCAGGATGTACTTCAAGCTGAGCAGTCCGCCGTGTCGCACTTCCCACTGCTGTTGGTTCAGAAGCTGAAGGACAACATCCACCATCCCCCTGACACCCTCTACTGTCAGGCAGCGCGCAACAACACCCACAACTTGGGCGCAGGTCTCTCTCACTGGAGCTACTACCTTAAAAATAACAATAAAATCCACCAGTTATAATCCTGCATGTAACCCCCAGAAAATGCACAGAAGCAAAACCATGCACACTTTCATAGAACGCAACTGCAAGCTGGCCTACCTCATCCGAAACGAAGTCACCAAATCTGTCAAGGGCCATCACACTAAGCAGTCTCAAGGCAACATCAGCTAACCATGTTTGGTTGGCAGATTCCATCTGGAACAAAAATGCAATACCATGCAAATGTTGCTTCTCCTGCCATAGAGATTAATACACGATTCATATGTATTATTTCATTAGCCAAATGCTAAATATGGTCCAAGCAACATTCATTCAAATGCCTTAAGACAAGAGTAATTATTTGCAAAACACACAATTAAAATCACTTTAAGGGAGGGTGAAATCAGGCAGGAAAATCACAGACATATGAGAAACAAATGAATATCAATCAGTGAAAGTGGTAGATTTAAGTGCCATTAGTGATGAATTATACTTGTGGAAAGAAGAAAAAAGCGAGGGTTTGATTGTCTGGTAAATTTAGGAAACAATTACCTTAATTACACAAGAAGGATATAGTCATTCTGTATATTGTTACATATATTAAAAGATAGCATACTAAGTTTGAAGGGGTATCTGTGCATCGTCCTGCACCACTGCCATGTAGTTTGATGATCTCTCTGAGGCCTGTTGACGCACCATGCCGAATCTCCCATGAACTGTGAAATAGGTCATTCATCAAGGCCTCACAAAACCATTGGAACGGCCATTCATCCATCTGCAAAACATGCAAATAAGTAGTCGCAAAATTGTACACCCCTGTGACAGCATGTGCCAGGTCACAAGCAATATAAACATGCACAAAAATGTATTTAAAATGCTGCCTTTGCAACACAAATCTCAAAATTCTGACCTGAAAGTTTTTATCAGTAATTTCTACCTTGTTTTTATTACGTTTGGTGGCATTTTTTATTGTTGCCTTTTCCAACCTCCTCCATCCCACCCCACCCCCACTCCCTCCCTCCCCACACACACCCCCCTCTTGGCATTACATTTGTTTCTTTTCATTTATTTATCAAATTTGGGCAGGCTACTAACCTCTTCTGGGTTTACAGTGTTATCTCCAACATCCATAACAAGCTTTTCCTCCTCCTCTACTTCATCTTTTTCTTCTTTGACGGTCTTGGTGGATTTACCCATTACCAGCTTCTGTGATCCTGAACTCCCATCCTTCTCCAGTTTTATGCGTTTTGCTGGGGGCTGACCGTCACTGCATAAAAAGAAAATAACTGTTATATCAGCACAGACACACGCACCAGCACCTCCTCTGTCACGACTGTCACCGTCCCCATAAGTTAAACATGCACAAAAGCTTGCTTTCTATTAACGGTTTCAAATGTTAGCCCCAAACCAAAAATTAATAAACAAAAGGTTATTAAAAAATACAAATAAACGATCAGCAATAAAGCTAGACCTTGTTCTTGAGAGTGATCTTCTCAAGGAACCACCAACAACAGCTGCAAGCTGCTGCTTCACAAGTTCAGCTGCTGGCTGAAAAAGGAAAGAAAAACAATCAGAAGCTAAGACTAACCTGAAATGTCAAAAAATGCACAGACAATAACTCAAAGGCATATATATATATGTATAGATCTAACAAATTGTGGAAGGTACAGGAAATAAGAAAAAGTTCTCAGTTCAACTTCTAGTCAACAGCATAAAAGATAGTTGGCTATGTCTTGATCACATCCACCATAAGCCATCATTTTCAAATAAGTAGGAGTTATGTACCTGAGAGAGAGGAGGGGAAGCAGGTGGAGTCTGCTGGGGATCGAGTGCACTTGCTTTCAGGTCATCATCATTGAAGAGACAGGATGTGTCTATTCCTAACGCTCCAGCTGCATCCAATCCAAGTCGCTGGTTGAGAAGCATGCGTTGTTGCGACAGCTTCTCCTTGTCATCCAGGCCTGTAACAATATCTTCATTATTACAAATATATTATGCAATAAAGAAAAGAAATTTAAGTGGTGATGTGGGATTTACCTCTATACATGTCATCATCTGCTTTTAACTAAATGGTCAGATTTATATGTATGTCCTGTCCTCACTTTCTTCAAAAATTAATATTGTAACAAAAATAAATAAATATCAAGTTCTGTGTTACTCACCAGCAGTGGATGCATCCATATCATACTGGCCGCCCTCGCTACCCAGCAAAGATGCTCCATAGTTGAGCACTCGCTGTATGTTAAACTGAGAGAACAGAATCCGCCCAGCAATATGTGCAGCTGGTGAGGAACGATCTGAGTCTATGGATATAAAATAAAATTAGAAATGAGGATGATGATGATGATGAGGATCAAGAGTAGGAGGATCATGATGATACTACTACTATTGCTCAATCACTACCATTTCATGCTTTACAATGCCAAAAACAAATTAACTTCAAGTCCAAGCACAAAATAGAACACACATTTCAAATAACTATTTATTTACTATACAAACATGTCCAAGTTGATTTAAGGCATAACAATTAGTTTTGAATGCATTTATTTTTAAAAAAAACATAACACTGATTTAAAAATTACAAATAATGAAATAACAAATGATAATTACTGTATACATTCCTCAACATTAACTGTTTTTTTTTAATTTGAGTTTTTTCAGCAAATTTTTAGTATTTTAGTATTTTTACCTGGTTTAGTCACACCCTGAGGAGACCACTGAAGGACATTTTTTGCAATTGCCTCCAAAGCCTGTCCTGCTGCTATTCTGGTGTCCCAGTTGCTGTTACGAAGATACTCACGAACCTACACATTAAAAGTTATATAATGGCAATCATAATTAAACTAGCTGAAAGAACAATGATAATTTATAGGTGTTGAGATTGCTCATTAACCTGGGCGGGGCTTTATGATTCATTTTCGTTTGTTTGCCTATTTAGCATAAAACAAGAATGGTACACTGTGTTGCAGATGCATATATGTATAATATATTCTCAAGCCAAGCTTGATTACTGATTTCTGTTTAATTTGTTTTGTAAACATTTTTGCACCACTCCACCCTCCTTCCCACCAAACTTCTTCTTCACACCTTTTTATTCTAACTGCTGTACATACTGTTGTATGTACGTAGTATACATCAATGGCAGAAAGTTACCACAGATAACTTTTTTGTTGTTGGTTATATTCCACAATTTACACTTACCTGTAGACATACACGTGACACACATTCTATATGCTCAACCCACCAGAAATGTGAGATAAATGTAGAAAATATTGATTGGGGGTAGGGAAGGAGGGGGGATTTTTAAAGGGATTTTTTTTTTTTTTTGGGGGGGGGGACTCTTTACTGTCCCTTTTTAAAGGGAAATTCTGGGCCACACCATCTCCCCTGAAAAAGGCGCAGTTACACCCAACCTACCTAATATTAGTTGTGTTTTGTGTTAATTTTGCTGGGGGAGCGAACCGGAGTACCCGGAGAAAACCCCCCAGACATCGAGTTGAAAGTAAATAATATTTGGAGAAACCTTATGCCCAGATTCGGAATCAATCCCATACCTGTCAGGCGCCATTGGTTTCTAGCCTGTGGACAAGGCAAGTTAGTCCCGCCTTGGACCATGCAGGCACAACGCTCGCACAAGTATAATAATATCAACAACTTTTAACGCATACATATATGTAACATTCCCAAATTAAAAACATAAATTATTCATATTTAGTGCACCGTTCTGAGCACGCCCAACCACATGCAGGTGTATAGAATTTATAGCAACAATTTTAACCATTAGCATTCTCCCACTACCACCGCTAATTAAACAAAAAGGAAAAAAACATTTTGTTAAAATAAAGACCAAAACTTTGTTAACACCTTTTGTAGGAGATTGTTCAGCTCATAGGGGTGGAGTCTTTGAACTTCTCCAAGTTGTTCAGCAGCAGATTTACGAATAAGCGGAGTGGTGCCTGTGTCCAGCAGCAAAAACAGCCGATCCAATCTGCAAACATCATTATGTCATTACATGCACTGCTGAATGTTTTATTCTATCTAAAGTTCATGGAGCCTCTGCCTATTGACAATAACATTAACACTAACAGCAGTTGGAAACTCGCCTGAAAGGTAAACACTGACACATTAGTGATATTAGTGAGAAGAGTTCGTGTGTTCTTGGATGTGTGTGAAGTGTTTATTTTTTATTTTATGTATTATGTTAATATTTGTTATTATTTATTTATTTATTTTATTTAAATATATATATTGTTAATTTTATTAACTATTATTGTAATATATAATATATATATATATATATATATATATATATATATATATATAGAGAGAGAGAGAGAGAGAGAGAGAGAGAGAGAGAGAGAGAGAGAAATTGTTGTTGTTCTATTAGTTTAATCACGAATGGGGCATTTTGTGTGTTGTTGCCAGATACTCCTGATGAAGCCCTGTATGATACAAATTACAAGTGGGAGCAGGAGTGTATATATATTACTGTATTCCTGATATTGTATTTTAAAGTATTTAATAATAGCAAAATATGCTGATGAAGGTGACAGGATAGTCGCTGAAAGCTACATGAGTAAGTAGCCATCTACGCATGTGTGACTTGTCAAAAAATCTGTAGCAGAATAAAAGACCGAGCCCTCAGCTGGTTCCGCTTTTACCTAACTGATCGCTTCCAATCTGTCTGCATCAACAACCACCTCTCTGAACCATCCAGACTTGTCTTCCGTGTTCCTTAGGGGTCATTTCTAGGCCCTGTTCTTTTCACCCTTTACACATCTCCTCTGTCTCACATCATCCAAAACCATGACACTTTCCACCATTTCTACGCAGATGATACACAGCTAAAAAAAACAGTCACAATCCTCAAAACCTTCCATCCATTCTGACCAAAACTTCTGAATGCTTTGAAGACATTTCTAACTGGATGACAGTCAACAAGCTCCAACTCAATGCAAACAAAACTGAAGTCATGCTCACAGGTACCAAACACAACCTGTCTTCTTCCTCTGTAGACACTGTCACTCTTGGCCAGACCACTCTTCCTATGTCATCTTCTGTCAAAAACCTTGGTGTCAGTCTTGACAACACCCTCTCCATGTCAGAATTCATACGCAAAACCTGTTAAAAAAAAGGAAACTTTCATCTCCGTAGGCGTAGAATAGGCCTTGTCTGCAAACATCTGACCACTGTCAAACTCATTTCCTGTCTTGTTTTGTCACGCTTAGACTACTGTAACTCTCTCCAGGCTGGACTTCCTTAGAACTTCTTTCTATTTATCTGCTCCAACGTGTTCAGAACTCAGCTGCATGTCTGGTTCTCCTATCCTATCCTATCCTATTCCATAACTCCGAGGTCGTGGGTGCACCACAGATGATCGTTTAACCAGCATACTCCATCTTTCCGTGTCCTCAGCAACCCTGTTTGTTTCTCTCAGTGTCAAACCAGTCCATTCTCGAATGTTGTCCTCTCACCTCTTTTTCATTCTCGGGCTCTTCTTCTACCTCCTTGCACTGTGCCTTGCAGGATGGTCTTTGCAAGACCTGATGATCTGGTGACGTGGCCATACCATTGGAGTTTACGTTTTTTCACCACTGTGAGCAGGTCATTGTGTTGTCCAATGGCTTGTGTGATGGTCTGTCGGACTTCGTCGTTGGTGATGTGCTGGGTAAAGGAAATGCCCAGAAGTCTTCTGTAGCACCTCATCTCCATGCTTTGTATTCTTCGTTGGAGATCTGCTGTGAGGGTCCATGTTTCGCAAGCATATAGGAAGATGGAGATGACAGCAGCTTTACCTTGGAATGTAGACTGATGGTCCTGTCTTTCCAAATTGGCTTCAACCTCGCCAGGGCAGCAGTTGTTTGTGCGATCCTGGAGAGGACTTCCTGTCGGGACCCATTGTCTGATACAATGGCTCCTAAATATTTGAAGCTATGCACTGTGTTGAGGGATTGGCCTTGGACTTTGATGTCTGTGTTGATGCCATTGGTGTTGTTGGTCATCATTTTGGTCTTCTCTGCACTTATTTCCATGCCATAGGCTCTGGAGGTGGTGTCAAACCTCTGTACCAGCTGTTCAAGTTCTTGTTTTTCTCCAGCCAATCCATCAATGCCATCCACACAACGAAGGTTATAATCAGTGTGTGTCAGGGATGCCTACTCTCTCCAACACTCTTCAACATCTTCCTAGAGCGCATCATGTCAGATTCCCTTGCAGACCACGAAGGCACAGTCAGCATAGGGGGAAGAGCAATCTCCAACCGTCGTGTTTGCGTTTGTCTGGTTCTCAAAAATAAAAAAATCTGACCATATCACTCCTCTTCTACATTCACGCCACTGGATTCTAGTGTCTCATAGAATTATCTACAAAATCGCTATTTGTTACAAGCGTGTCCATGGCTTAGCCCCTTCTTACCTCACCCAAAACATTCAATTGTATAAGCCTTCTAGAAATCTTCGTTCTTCCTATGACACCCTCATGCTTCATATACCCTGCTACAAACACTCCTCTGCTGGCTGTCGATCCTTCTCAGTGCTTGGCCCTTCAACTTGGAACTCTCTTCCCCTCTCTCTTCACAGCTCTCCAAAGCTACTTTAAAATCCAACTTGAAAACTCATCTCTTCCTTAAATGTTTCTGATCTTGCCTCCCATCATCATCGTCATCATTCCTCCATTTGTTTTGTTTTGTTCATTGTTTTGATTCAGACCACCGCCACCACCCACCCCATCACCCATCATTAGCTCTTCCCTCCTTCCTTGTCTCTTACTTGTTAGCAAGTGTCTGATTTTATTTTGTATAAAGCCGGATGTTTAGAATGAATGCGTGAGTACTGTGCTTTGAACTGATATCAATTCACGACAATTGTTCATTGGGAAAAAGTGCTGTATAATATATAAATATCCTTAGTATTATTAAATATGCTTGTATTATGGAATGTGTAGGCGTACAACATGCATGTATAACTAAGAAAATATAATATATTATATATATTATGAATATAATCTGCAAAATTTATATTTTTTTTAATGTAACTTGTTCTACAAGTGTCAGTTTTAAAGAATTGTTTATTTTGCATGCTTTTAATTTTATTTATTCAAATGTGACGCAAATCCTATCCTATCCTATCCCATAACTCGGAGGTTGTAGGGGCACCACAGATGATCGCTCCCACCTCTTTTTCGGTCTCCCTCTTCTTCTACCTCCTTGCACTGTGCCTTGCAGGATGGTCTTTGCAAGACCTGATGATCTGGTGACGTGGCTATACCATCGGAGTTTCTTTTTTTTCACCACTTCGAGCAGGTCATCGTGTTGTCCAATGGCTTGTGTGATGGTCTGTCAGACTTCGTCGTTGGTGATGTGCTGGGTATAGGAAATGCCCAGAAGTCTTCTGTAGCACCTCATCTCCATGCTTTGTATTCTTTGTTGGAGAGCTGCTGTGAGGGTCCATGTTTTGCAAGCATATAGGAAGATGGAGATGACAAGGGAGCACAGTAGCCTTACTTGGAATGTAGACGGATGGTCCTGTCTTTCCAACTTGGTTTCAACCTCGCCAGGGCAGCAGTTGTTTATGCGATCCTGGAGAGGACTTCCTGTTGGGACCCATTGTCTGATACAATGGCTCCTAAATATTTGAAGCTATGCACTGTGTTGAGGGATTGGCCTTGGACTTTGATGTCTGTGTTGATGCCATTGGTGTTGTTGGTCATCATTTTGGTCTTCTCTGCACTTATTTCCATTCCATAGGCTCTGGAGGTGGTGTCAAGCCTCTGTACCAGCTGTTCAAGTTCTTGTTCCTCTCCAGCCAATCCATCAATGTCATCCGCAAAACGAAGGTTGGAGATTGCTCTCCCCCCCCCTATGCTGACTGTGCCTTCGTGATCTGTAACTTGTGTAAGGGCATCTGACATGATGCGCTCTAGGAAGATGTTGAAGAGTGTTGGAGAGAGTAGGCATCCCTGAAGCATACTGATTGTTGTTCTGAACCAGTTTCCGATGGCGCTGTTGTGGAGGACTGCACTGGTAGCCTTGTCATACAGGCTTTTGATGACTTCAATAATTTTAGGGCTGATGTTGTACACTCTCATGGTTGCCCACAGAGCTGCATGCCAGACTCGGTCAAACGCCTTTTTGAAGTCTACAAACACATAATATATATGCTGTTGGTGCTGTAGGCATTTCTCGCAGATTATTCTGAGGTTGAAAATCTGTTCAGTGGTACTTCGCCCTGCCCGCAAATGGCTGTACATCATTCATTTGATGGTAATAAAGATTTGTTGACTTGAACATGCCTGTGTACTAACAGGTATACATGTGTGTGCAAAAAAGTGTGGGTGTGTTCAGACACATGCTTAGAAGTCTCTTCTTTCATCTTTGTAACTTTTGATACCAGTACTGCTTATTAGAGTACTGTATTGAGGCCTACAACTTAGTGCTCTGGGCCTGTGGTTCAGAAAAGGTGCGGCAAATGTAATATAATAAATTTTTGTCACTATACAAAAACAAACTTCTGTTTGCCTGTTACACTTACAAGATAAGTACCAACAGAGATATTAACAAAACTTGCTACCATATTGTATTGTTGTGGTCATCAACTTCGACACACTTGAAAACTTCCTACTACTTTAATTAGTATTACAGATTTAGACTAACTGTAGACAAGTAAGATAGATAAGATTACCCATACCTTGTTGCCATATTGTGTCATAGTAGTCCTTGCTCGTAATACAATTGGCGATGCTTCGGACAGCGGAAAATTGTGTAATACAGGCAACAGATGTTACCAAACAGGATGTAATTGAAAGAGGAAGGACTTCGTAAATTCCATTACATTTCCACAAAGATTCTGTGCTCGTACTGTAAACAGTAAAGATACATCCCTGGAAAGAACTATTCAACGATGCACTTAAGTAAGAATTCACAGTATATGCCAGGAAGAGCAGTTTCCCAATTACGAATGCAATTAAATCCGACGTAATTTTATTAGCAACTAATATCCGTGTAAATTCTTCGACCTTGCCCGGGCCGCGTCTTATATTTATACTGACAGCCATTTTGCCCGATTCGCATGAAATACTCCGTCAGTGTGTCAATGATTGGTTGAAAGTGTCCAATCGCATTTCGCGAAAGATAATTATAATACACCCACTTTTAAGTTGTCGTAAATTTTGAAGCCAAAGTGTGGCAGTTAAAAACGTAATCGTTAAAACAGGTTATAGCTTCATCAATTAGACCAATACACTTTTATTTGTGATATATGCGCATAAAATTAGTAAGATGATAAATTATGCGCTTTTTTTACGACTCATCCTGGCACATAATCAAAGAAAAAAAAGAAACATCGCTAAATATAAATATCTTCTACTGATAAAGCTTGTTAAACAAAAATGTTTAAAAAAAAAAAGTATATATATTTTAAAAGATACTTCTGCTAAGACACTTTACTGTAAAGTTTGCGTTATTATTTATAGTTGTATTTCACCACCCCAAAGGCTTTATGTAAAAGGATTTATATTAAATTTCTTCCTTCGTACTACTAGTACTACTACGTACTACTACTACTACTACTACTACTACTACTACTACTACTACTACTACTACTACTACTACTACTACTACTACTACTACTACTACTACTTTAGTTTTATCGGCGATTCTTCTTCTTCTTCTTCTTCTTCTTCTTCTTCTTCTTCTTCTTCTTCTTCTTCCTCTAGGAAGATCGTATAAGATTAATAATTAAACTTAAAATTATTACAAATATTTATAAGATTTTAAGTATTGATGTCATGGTGCATTAATTACGAGTTATGTGATTACGTATGATAACGCTGCTCCATTTTCCACTGTTTCCATTATAAGAAATAAACTTGCTATAGAAAAAGTAGGTTTAAATTAAAGTTTATTTCGCAGATAATTTGGAAGAGGATTAAGGTGATTTGGGAGGAAAAAACTGTATATAAATTATTGTGCTTGTTTTAACAACTTTGATGTAAAGTATAATGTATGCATTGTATTGTGTTGCATACATTGTATATATATATATATATATATATATATATATATATATATATATATATATATATATATATATATATCAGCCTGTTACGTTGAAACGCGAATGGTAGTATGTCTGAAACGCGCACGATAGATCTAATCGTTTCGTTTTGCAAAGTATTCAATAATAGAGTGTATTTACCTTTGATTTGAGTTTGCGTTGTTGTTAGAAGAAGCTTTGTATAACGTTGGTAATTTTTGTTAATCGATATTATTAGAGAATTCTCTAGATTCGCGTGTTTACTGTCGATAGAAACTTCCTGATAAATGTCGAAGTTTGAGAACGTTCCTGGAATGTTTAGAAAGATGTATGACGTAAGACAGTGATGACGAAGTTAGAATTAGCGATTGGTTAAATTGCGTCATACGCGATTGATCCATGGTGTTCGGGAGAAGAGAGAGGCTATATAATTATGTGCTGTTGATAGTGAGTTGGAAAGTAAAAAGTTGAGAGTGAAAAGGCGATTGTATGCAGTTGTTGATGTGTGCTGAATAAAAGTGGAAAACTTCATACGTCGACTCTGTGACTTGCATGCTGATTGAACGGGTTGCGTGGATAAACGAATCCGACTTTACACCTATCAGGAGAATTCAAGCATTGGGGCTGAATCAACTACTGATAGAAAAACACCAACATCGAATGAGTGTAACACAGCCCCATCAGCCTGATCAGCCATCCCAGCAAGGTCCTCCTGAAAATAATACTCCACAAGTTGAAACCCCAAGCTGAACAAATCATAGCTGAAGAACAAGCAGGATTCAAGGCAGGGCGAAGTACCACTGAACAGATTTTCAACCTCAGAATAATCTGTGAAAAATACCTACAGCACCAACAACATCTATATCATGTGTTCATAGACTTCAAGAAGGCGTTTGACCGAGTCTGGCATGCAGCTCTCTGGGTAACAATGAAAGTGTACAACATCGCGATCAGCCCTAAAATTATTGAAGTCATCAAAAGCCTGTATGACAATTAAGGCTACCAGTGCAGTCGTCCATAACAGCGTCATCGGGAACTGGTTCAGAACAAGAATCGGTGTGCGTCAAGGATGCCTACTCTCTTCAACACTCCTCAACACCTTCCTAGAGCGCATCATGTCAGATGCTCTTGCAGATCACGAAGGCACAGTCAGCTTAGGGGGTAGAGCAATCTCCAATCTTCGTTTTGCTGATGACATTGATGGATTGGCTGGAGAGGAACAAGAACTTGAACAGCTGGTACAGGGGCTTTGATACCACCTCCAGAGCTTATGGAATGGAAATAAGTGCAGAGAAGACCAAAATGATGACCAACAACACCAATGGCATCAACACGGACATCAAAGTCCAAGGCCAATCCCTCAACACAGTGCACAGCTTCAAATATCTGGGATTCATTGTGTCAGACAATGGGTCCCGACAGGAAGTCCTCTCCAGGATCGCACAGAAAACTGCTGCCCTGACAAGGTTGAAGCCCATTTGGAAAGACAGGACCATCAGTCTATACATTCCAAAGTAAGACTTCTGCGCTCCCTTGTCATCTCCATCTTCCTATATGCTTGCGAAGCATGGACCCTCACAGCAGATCTACAACGAATAATACAAAGCATGGAGATGAGGTGCTACAGAAGACTTCTGGGCATTTCCTATACCCAACACATCACCAACGACGCAGTCCGACAGACCATCACACAAGCCATTGGACAACACGATGACCTGCTCACAGTGGTGAAGAAACGGAAACTCTGATGGTATGGCCACGTCACCAGATCATCAGGAGGTGGGAGGACAACATTCGAGAATGGTCTGGTTTGACACTGAGCGAAGCCATCAGGGCTGCTGGGGACAGAGAAAGATGGAGTATGCTGGTTAAACGATCATCTGCTGTGGTGCCCCTACGACCTCCGGGTTACGGGTCAGGATAAATATATTAAATTTTGTGTGTGTGTGTGTGTGGGTGTGTGTGTGTGTGTGTGTGTGTGTGTGTGTGTGTGTGATAAAGTGGGCTCTCTTTGGCCAAACCATCCGCTCAAGTGTTTGAATTTTCAATTTCAGTTCTGACAGGGAGTTAACTGGTACAGCCGTGTGAACTTTGACCCTATTTGTGAATGAACCACTTGACGCGGCTTGAAATATGCATCTTTGTTGTGTGGGGTAGGGTAGGGGTGTATTTGATCAACCTAAAACGAAACCCCTTATGAGCAATTTTACGGGTTATTTCTCTTACCGGTTTTGATAACTGCTGTTTTCAACGCCAGAATGTTGACTGGCTAGCCAACGGCTGTTTCTATTAATAGGCACACAAAGTACGGAAATTGTTCATTTAAAAAATAAATACTTCCGAAAGAATTAATTTTTGTTGTAAGCTTATTTTTTCAGTAGGGTAACACTGTGAATGTTAAAAGAATCTGTCGAGGGGGCTTGGTCAAAGTGGGTCCCTTTACGCATATACTGATGATGTAAGCTTACCTCCCTTTGAGTGTATGTGTACATGTGTGCTTTTTTTCTTTTAGCATTCTGAATGATAATTGGCTTGTCTATGATATACACCTGTCAATTTTTGATAGTTTATATAAGACATAAGAAACATAAGATATAAGAGATTTATTTGGAGAGAAAGCTGACAGGGCGGCCTCTTTGGCCTCGGCAGGCCGTGCATTATCCTCCGCACCCGTCCTCCCATCCGTTACCGAGCTGGTGGGGGAGTTCAGGCGCAAGCTTTGGAGCGACTGGTCCTCTGAGTTTGAGACTTGGAGTGCCGGCCGCTCCTCGCCGGTCTTTCCTACCAGCAACAGACCGGTTTTACTTCATGCTAATATTCCCATTCACATCAAAACTATTGCCCTCAGACTCTGCTCAGGCCACTGGAGGACGCGCTTCACACCTATGGTGTGTGTGTGCGGCCTTCCGGTTGGCTACGAGCATTGTCTCTTTGGGTGCACCGGTCTGGCCGACTGCTTCTCCCCCATCACTATGTCATGTAGGGCTCTGGGCCACCCTCCTGACATGTTGGGGTTCCGCCGTTCCGTAGAGGCGAAGGGAATGTGCTTCCTCATTCTAACTGCCCAGATCATCCACCGGTCCCCCGTTGGCAACTTACTTTAAATACTTGCAATTAGGTAACTTCGGGGGCGGGCACACGCTCTCAAGGCTTTTTACCATCATTTTTATGTAACTTTTTACTTAAATCTTAGTATACCAGTAATTGTACAAATCCTGTTAAAAGCTAACCGACCTCGATTTACCCCCTCCCCAATTATTTTTCTCCCCAACGAGGTCTATGTACAATATTAATGAAATTGAGATTATCATGTAATCATACTCATACTCATACTCATACTATTTTATTCATCCATAAGGAAATTAAATTCGTCATCAGTAATCTTAACCAACTGACATACATTAAGTCGTACCTGTTAATTATCCCTCTCCCTAATGCCCTCCCTCGTCAGGTTGACGTATGTTATTAATTTATTATTAACTATACTAAGTCATTATATTTCCTAACGGCGTTTTTTTTATTCTTCCCCATCCCAAGTGTTTTTCTCCACTTAGGTCGCTGCACACTCGGTATGCACTACGACTTCTTAATAATTTTAATATAATATAATGTATAATTTATTAATTGAATGCAAGAACTTGATTGCTCTTATCCTCGTGATTGTGCGAATGTGAAAGGGGCTTTTTCCCAGAACTCTCTGGAGGTATGAATGTGTACGGTAACCCGGCTTGACCCGGCTTGATGAATGCGGTCCGTCACATTCCCAATTGTTTTTTCTCCTCGGGTTGCTAAAACTCCGGCCCTGCGGAGTCTTTTAACTTTTTAAAGATATGTTATCTTAACATCACTTATTAATGTATTGGTTGCCTGTAGATTTATACTTAACGGTTTTAACGTTTATTTCGCGAAATTCGTTTTAAAAACACTATCTTAAACTTGGGGTGCAAGTTTTTTTTTTTTTTTTTTTTTTTTTTAAAATACCCCAACTTAATGTTTTAAATCTCTGTACATATCATTATAGTACATTTTACGGACCATAGGGTCCAGTTATCATTCACTTTCTTACACCTAATTTTTCATGACATTGCTCTTTTTGATTTTGTATGAATGAATTGTATTATCCCCCTTAGTTGTTCTTAATCTGACTTTTAACCGGTCCTGAAAGGCCAGTCAGCAGACATTTCTCAACTTATCTTAAACTATTCTTAACTGTAATTTTTACGTCCATTATATGCCTAGGCGTCCGGGGACTTTAATTTACTTAACAACAACAACAAGAGATTTATTCGTCCAAGAGTTCACTTTGGAAAAATTGCTTCCAGCCTTGCAAAACAATAATTAATAATTAAGATGCCGACAACGATAACGACGATAGGCCTACATAAACGATTGTATGGCGACAGCAACGATGATGATGATGACTACAACGATGATGATTATGATGACGACGACGAGAGATGATGACGATGACGACGACGCGTGATGATGATGATGATGATGATGATGATGATGATGATGATGATGATGATGATGATGATGATGATGATGGTTACGACGACTTGATGGTAATGAACGATCTCACGTATCCGGTTCATATCAAAGGTCAGTTTAACGAACTCATTCACAAGTCATGCAGTGACATCAGACATGTACAGTACTCTGGGCTCACAAGTGGTCATTGTGCAGTTTGATGGCAAAGGGGACAAAGGGCTGATGAAAACGGTTGGTCCTTGCCCTGAAGCTCCTCAACCTCTCTGATGATCCACGAGTCGACCTCTGAGCATCCGCCATACTGTACATTGGGTGTGACGAGTTTACCAAGATAGCCTTGAGTCGCTTCCGCACCTTCTTCTCGTGGTGGGCGTGGAGATCAGTCACAGCGCAGCCGACGACACTGCTGGCAGTCTCTGTCAGCTTGGTCAGCCTGGAGGTGTTATCAGCACGCAGGCGACCAAAGTAACAGAGACTGTTGTTTGTGATGACGCTCTCGACTGTAAAACTGTAGAACATGGATCGTCTGCTGCACGCCGAAGGACCTCAACTTAATCAGAAAATAAAGGCGTTGGGCTGAGCGAAGCCATGAGGGTTGCTGAGGACAGAAAAAGAGAGTACGCTGGTTACGCGATCATCTATGGTGCCCCAACGACCTTCGAGTTACGGGATGGGATAAAAATAGGCGTTGGTTCCCCTTCTTGACCAGCGCAGTGGTGTTCTCTCTAAGGCCAGCTCAACTTTGAGTCAATGACGGTGCCCAGGTACTTTTTCTCCTGGAGAATCCCGACCTCTTCACTGTTGATCTGGAGGGGCTGGATAGGCGGCGGGTCTCTCCGAAAGTCAATAATGACCTCCTTGGTCTGGTGACATTAAGAAGGAGATGGTTCACTTGAAACCACTCAGCCATGTCAGCGAAAACCCACCTGTATGCTGATTCATCATCCGTCGGCATACCTGTGATTGAGGTGTCGTCAGAAAACTTTATTTGCAGTACGTCATCATCTCTACTTCAGCAGTCGGCTGTGTACAAGGTGAAGAGAGCTCGGGATAGTACACAGCACTGCGGCGCACCGGTCTTGGTCACGATCAGATCAGACAACGCAGATGGAGATGCGCACTCGTTGGGGCCTACTGGTTGGAAAGCTGAAGACCAACTAGATCAACGTGGAGTTCACATTCATCTCCAGTAACTTGGTCATCATGAGGTGGGGCTAGATGGTGTTGAAAGCTGAACTGAAGTCCAGGAACAGCATGCGGACATACGATCTGGGTCGCTCTAAGTGTTAGTAGCCTACGTCTTGTGGAGGAGGAAGTTGATGGCGTCTTCACAGCTGCGATTCTCTATGTACGCAAGCTGATGGGGGTCCTGGAGCTCGCTGGTCTCGGTCAGAAGGCTTAATTTTCACGTGTATGAGGTGCCGTATGAGTAAAATGCTATAAATAACATTCTATGTATGCAATTCTTTCTATGTACACACAGTGCGTGTTATGTGCATGTCACGACCCACACTCAGTTTGAACTTTATATTGTTGTTTGTAGATAGGTGGTCTTCTCGCAAGTGCCTATGAATCATCGTTTTGTGTGCCTTTGAATAAGCCGGGACAAAAGTAAATGAAAAGTGTGACGTAACTTATTGTCGTAGAAAAGAGGAAATGACGAAAGAGAAAGAAGACAGGTATTTTGGTCGTTACATGGAGGTCCGAGAAACAGTGAATCTAGGAGCAGTGTGTTGAATCGTTTTTCGTCCCTGCTAATCCTTTATCCGTCAACTGTACGCTTAAGGAAATACGTACGTGATATCCTCACGTAGCGGTGCCCTACGACAAGAACTTGAGTTTTTACCAGAAGTCGTTTGAGAACGATGAGGGAGAAAGAGTTCGACCTTGAAACTGGTGCAAGTTCGACTGTTTGTTTTAGTCAATGAAGATCGAGACGACTAGTAGACCTGACCGTTGACCTACCTGTACCAAAAGGAATGCTGCGGATGAAGAGACGTATCCGACCTTAGCCGCATCACCGTATCCACGGGTAGTTGAGTAAGTGTGGACTTGGGTGTTTTCACTGGCTAGTCGGGTGTCTCTTTGTTGTCATTTATTTCTGTGGTCCGTATTTTGTCGTGTCATTGTTGGTTATCATTATGTTGTGGGGCTAAAATATTATGGGGAAGTATTATACTCGAATAAGTGATACCATATTTATTACAATCATTATTCTTCCAAGCATACAAAACATTCAAGGTTGCAGTCATTCATTCATACATGCGTTAGATTTACATTTGTGATTGTTACAATACAAGAGTTAGCGATTATTATTATTAAGGAAAATGGTTGAGTTTTCAATTGCATCAGGAAGCATGTATAAATTGTTACTCAAATTCTTAGAAGATTTTGTATGGGTTATGTTGCAGTGTACCCTTCGCTTTTTGCCTTTGGTTTCATCTTCAACTTCGATTTTACCTTCAACTTCAACTTTAACTTCGACTTTGTTTTTGGGTTTACCATCACTTTTCACCGATTGTATTATAATAGACTTTTTGCCAGTTAACTTTTTGCCTTCGCTTCTTCACCACAGACTTTGAAATATTGGATGACCACGGCGGATGCATCTAATCGTAGCAGCTACAGTCCCAGTGACATTCGAGGTGTATGCACTTATCGATTACATCTAGTGCATTGACAATTTTTAGTTTATTTGCCTACTGTGTTCCCGGGACATATATACATTTCACTCCTGCGTTGAGCGAGTTCATGCTCTAGTGTCTTCGGGACGTTTTTGTTATTATGCAATTTCGTATTGCAAAGGTTTGATCGCAGGAGTGTGATATGTATTTGTAAAACGGGACTTGTGAACTGAAATCGTTATAACAGTAGTAGCAACAAATTTGTAAACAGTGCATAGGTTGTGTGCGAACAATGAGTGAACAGTAGAAAAGGAAAACAAAGAGACTGAACGAGAATACTGTGTAGAACCATTTAATTTATTTAAAACAAAGAACATTTCATTCTGTCGTTTGATTTTATCACCTTTATAAATTTTAGTTATTCATTTACGACTCCATGTTATGTTCATGTGAATAAATTGTTGTTTTATTTTGCCAACGTAATACTTGTCTCTATCTATTCATCCGTTGTTCACGTATGGTTGCATACACTGCTCAGAGTTCCCCTTTATGGTAAGAGAAACGAAGGACCGTAAGGGGGGGCTTTGACATATTTGGTGGCAGCGGTGGGATCGAACGGATGAATGGAGGAGATAGAATTACGTTGACATTGTTGTGTTATACCATACAATCAGAGTAAGTGACGTGGGTGGTTGGCGGGTGCTGGAGCGTTTTGAATCGCGTGGGCGCACTTAGAGCACCCGACAGTAATAAGGTAAGCAACCAAGCCCACACTTTACTATAATACAACTTAGTGTCATCTGAGCCAAACCGTGGTATAACTGTTGAGTTATTTGAACTCTGAGATATATAGTTGGTAAATAGATTTGTTGTTTACCAATTATACAAGAAAAGGTGGTCGGCTAGCAAAATGTCCGCCACCCGGAAAGGTACAAAACGTGCTGGAGCCAAGAAAACGATTGGTGGGGAAGGGACATCGATCACCCCTAGCAGCGACTCAGCCGATATTGTACTGGGAGCATCGGGAGAAGCGACCATGTCCAGTTTGACGAGAGAAGAGACTCTGAGTACGTCTGTCTTAGGTTTCCCTCGCATGGCGGTAGCCGTAGAACCGTCAAGGAACCAAGAGACGTCCGAAGTGATTGACGTATCCGTGAAGTATAGAGAATTAGGTATGAGCCTAGGCCTGCGAGAAGAGGCGCTAGCGAGATTTGTCGTGGATGGCATCCAAAAGGAAGAAGAACGAAGAGAGCGAGAAGAAGACAGACGTCTAATGGAGAGGAAAATGGAAGAAGAGCGAAAGGAAAAAGAAGAAGAACGTCGCCGACGCGAAGAGGAAAAAGAAGAAGAACGTCGCCGACGCGAAGAGGAAAAAGAAGAAGAACGTCGCCGACGCAAAGAGGAAAAAGAAGAAAAACGTCGCCGACGCGAAGAGGAAAAAGAAGAAGAACGTCGCCGACGCGAAGAGGAAAAAGAAGAAGAACGTCGCCGACGCGAAGAAGAAAAAGAAGAAGAACGTCGCCGACGAGAAGAAGAAAAGGAAGACAGACGTCTAATGGAGAGAAAAATGGAAGAAGAACGTCGCCGACGAGAAGAGGAAAAAGAAGAAGACAGACGTCTGATGGAGAGGAAAATGGAAGAAGAACGTCGCCGACGAGAGGAAGAGAAAGAAGAAGAACGTCGCCGACGCGAGGAAGACAAAGAAGAAGAACGAAGATCATTAGAAATCAGAATGGAGGCAGAGAAAGAACGGATGAAAATGCAGATGGAGGTGATCAGAGAAGAACGCGAAGTTTTCGCTGACCGTTCAACTCGTAGAGAACATCATGATGGTTACCGACTGAAAATTCACCCTTTCGATGGTAGAGAAGACATCGAAGCTTATCTGCGTCATTTTGAACTCATAGCTGAATCACAAGGATGGAATAGAGATTGCTGGGCAGCAAGGTTGTCTCCACTATTGTCAGGAGAAGCGCGCGATACGTATTTGCGTCTGACACCCGAACAGGCTCAAGATTTTGAAGAAGTACGCAACGCGCTGTTACGTCGTTTTCGCCGCGATGCGGAATGGTATCGCCGACAGTTCCGAGAGACCAAGAAAGAACAAAATGAAACTTTTCCGCAATTTCTCATCCGGTTGCAGACATCTGTAGAAAGATGGTTTTCCTTGGCAGACAAAGACATCGATGACGCGAAGTCTGTGTTAGACATGTTTTTGGCTGAACAGATATATTCAGTAATGAATCCTGAGCTCGAGATGTTCGTGCGTGAACGATTGCCGACAGACGCCGCACAAGCAGCCGAATATGCTCAACTGCATTTGGACGTAAAACGAGCCGTATCCCGAGGACCTGTTTTCCAAAGAGCGAGTCCACGAACACCGAGCAGTCAACCCGAGCGTAGACCGAACGAGTCACAAACGAGATTGAGGGAACCTATTAGGAGACCAGTTGTCGGTAGAGATGAAAGAGACAGGAGGAATACAGACGAGTGCTATAAGTGTGGGGGTAAGGGGCACTTCGCCAGGCAATGCATGAAAACGCATGCAGTCAGTCAGGTTACAATTGCGACCGACACCCTACCGATCTATACTCCGCCAATAGACGTCCGATCTATTAAACCCTATAACCCGTGGAGTGAGGGTCGGATCAACGAAAATACAGTACGCATCATGCGTGATACTGGAGCAGAGATGGGAGCAGTTGCTTCAAAATGGGTCAAACCTGAAGATTACACAGGGAGGAGTGTTGAAGTGTACTTAGCAGACCAGACAAAAACAGGAAAGTACCCTACAGCATGGGTGAAACTTGAATCAGGCTTTGTGACAGGGACTGTTGAACTGTTCGTCCTTGACCACATGGGACCTGACATTCTTCTGGGTAACTGGATTACATTTTCATCTGGTTACCGAAGCCCAGTTACCATTGATGGTAGTGAATGTGCCGTGGCAGCAGCAGTCGAAACAAGAGGACAAATAGGACGTGAAAAACGAGCGACAGTACCTTTGCAGGTATCGAAAACTCTAGGAGTGGAAGTCACACCGACAGAGTTGGCTGCATTGCAAGAAGAAGACGATAGTCTTAAAAAAGTTCGAGCGTTGGCTGATGCCCAGAGCGAACTGAAGTCAGGAAATGCTACAGTAAAATTCACGCGAAAGAAAGGGTTACTATACAGGTTGCATCAGTTGCGAGGAGTGGAGACATCGCAGCTAGTAGTTCCCAAGAAACTACGAAAAGAAGTCATGAGGCTAGCTCATGATCCTCCCATGGCAGGACACCTAGGAGGAAAACGAACTCGCGAACGTATATGGAATACGTTTTTCTGGCCAGGTATGTGCGCAGACGTTCGCAGGTACTGTGCATCATGCATTGAATGCCAGAGAGTGACACCAAGGGGTCGAGTCAGCAAGGTACCCCTACAAAAGATGCCTTTGATGGACGAACCATTCCAAAGAGTGGCTATCGACATTGTAGGTCCGATTGCACCAAAGTCGGAACAAGGTAACCAATACATTTTGGTAGTTGTCGACTACGCTACACGATACCCAGAAGCAGTTCCGTTGAAAAGAATTGACACTGAAAAAGTAGCAGAGGCTCTGTGGACCATATGGTCGAGGGTAGGCATCCCTCGTGAAATACTAACCGACAGGGGGACGCAGTTCATGTCAGCAGTCATGGATGAAATGAACGGATTGTTGGCCATCCATGGAAAAGCCACCACACCCTACCACCCTCAGTGTAACGGGCTGGTTGAGCGGTTTAACGGCACTCTGATGACCATGCTGAGAAAACTGACTACAGAACAGCCACGGATGTGGGACCGGTACATACCAGCTCTTCTTTTCGCCTACCGAGAGGTACCTCAAGAGGCTACTGGATTTTCACCGTTTGAGCTACTATACGGAAAAACAGTCAGAGGACCGATGGCCGTGTTGAGAGAGCTATGGTCGAAGGAGATTGCTGCTGAAGAAGTGAAAGTAAGCAGTGAATACGTAGTCGATCTACGCAATCGCATCGAGGAGACGTGCCAGATAGCAAAAGAACATATGAAAGGTGTTGCAGAGCGCCAGAAACACTACTTTGACCGAAAAGCGAAACCCAGGGTTTTCAAAGCAGGCGACAGAGTGTTGCTGTTGCTACCCACTAAACATAATAAACTCCAAATGGCTTGGCAAGGACCCTATGAAGTCATAGAAAAAGTTGGCGAATGCGATTATCGCATATCAGTAGGACGGAAAACTAAACTCTTCCACGTCAATCTGTTGAAAGAATGCAGAGAAAGAGTGACAGTCGATGCAGTAGTGACAGAAGACGATCAATGGAAAGAAGAACAAGTGGGCAACGACATTCCAACGTGTCCGTTAGTGGCGACCGAGGGTCCGAAAGATGTACACGTTGACCCAGAATGTCCAGAAATTCATGAGGACATCCTAAACATAGTGTCAGACTATGCAGACATTTTCACTGATTTCCCTTTACGATGCACCTTGGATACGTGCGAGATAAAGATGATCAATGAAGAGCCAGTCCGTACAAAACAATACCCTTTACCTCATTCACAAATGCAGGTGGTGAAGGATGAAGTAGAAACGATGATGAAATTACGGGTCATTGAGAGAGCAACGTCACCGTATAGCTCACCGATTGTGCTAGTGAAAAAAAAAGATGGACAAATACGATTTTGCGTTGATTTTCGCAAAATGAATCGTAACATCGTCTTCGACGCTGAGCCTCTACCTGATATCGATTTTTTGTTCGCGAAGCTCGCAAAAGCGAAATATCTGAGCAAAATAGATTTGTCAAAAGGGTATTGGCAAATCCCAATGAAAAAAGAGGACAAAGAAAAGACAGCGTTCACCACTCCTGAAGGTCAGTTCCAGTGGTGCGTGATGCCTTTTGGATTGAAGACTGCCGGAGCTATATTTTCCCGAATGATGCGGAAGTTATTGGCACCCCTTCACATGCCTGAAATAGACAACTTCATGGATGATTTGATGATAGCTACTCAAACAAAAGAAAGGCATTTGGAATGTCTAAGAGCGTTGTGTCAGAGACTCCGCGAAGTGCAGTTAGCTGCAAGACCGTCAAAATGTTTCCTAGGATTTCAGAGTTTGGAGTATCTGGGACACATGGTAGGGCGAGGTAAGATTCAACCAGACCGTCAGAAAATGGATCGCATCGGAGAAACGTCACAACCAACTACAAAGAAACAAGTGAGGTCGTTTTTGGGGTTAGCGAGCTACTACAGGAGGTTTGTACCAAACTTTGCAGCCATAGCCGCACCTCTATCCGATCTGACGAAGGGAGGAAAAACAGGACCAGTCGCATGGACGGAAGCATGCGAAAGAGCTTTCAACACTTTGAAAGAAAGGTTGTGCTCTAGTCCTGTATGTTGTCTGCCAGATGGCGAAAAACCGTTTGTTTTGCAAACAGACGCGTCAGAGACAGGTATTGGAGCAGTACTATGCCAAGATCAGGGTCACGGACTCCAACCAGTGGCTTGTGTCAGCCGGAAGTTAGTTGCCGCAGAAAAGAACTACTCAACGATTGAGAAGGAATGTTTAGCGTTGATTTGGGGACTTCAACGATTTCAGCAATATGTGTACGATCGGACAGTCATCGTACAAACTGATCACCAACCGCTGAAATACCTTCAGAAATCGAAAACTACCAGCAGCAGGTTGATGAGATGGGCGCTGTTGATGCAGTCGTTTCCACTGGTTATTGAAAGTATTCCGGGAAAGGAAAACGTCACTGCAGACTTTTTGAGCAGAAACGTGTAAGTCGTGAACTTTGAGTTTGAACAAAACCAAGGTTTTGTCTTGAGGGGGGGGTATGTCACGACCCACACTCAGTTTGAACTTTATATTGTTGTTTGTAGATAGGTGGTCTTCTCGCAAGTGCCTATGAATCATCGTTTTGTGTGCCTTTGAATAAGCCGGGACAAAAGTAAATGAAAAGTGTGACGTAACTTATTGTCGTAGAAAAGAGGAAATGACGAAAGAGAAAGAAGACAGGTATTTTGGTCGTTACATGGAGGTCCGAGAAACAGTGAATCTAGGAGCAGTGTGTTGAATCGTTTTTCGTCCCTGCTAATCCTTTATCCGTCAACTGTACGCTTAAGGAAATACGTACGTGATATCCTCACGTAGCGGTGCCCTACGACAAGAACTTGAGTTTTTACCAGAAGTCGTTTGAGAACGATGAGGGAGAAAGAGTTCGACCTTGAAACTGGTGCAAGTTCGACTGTTTGTTTTAGTCAATGAAGATCGAGACGACTAGTAGACCTGACCGTTGACCTACCTGTACCAAAAGGAATGCTGCGGATGAAGAGACGTATCCGACCTTAGCCGCATCACCGTATCCACGGGTAGTTGAGTAAGTGTGGACTTGGGTGTTTTCACTGGCTAGTCGGGTGTCTCTTTGTTGTCATTTATTTCTGTGGTCCGTATTTTGTCGTGTCATTGTTGGTTATCATTATGTTGTGGGGCTAAAATATTATGGGGAAGTATTATACTCGAATAAGTGATACCATATTTATTACAATCATTATTCTTCCAAGCATACAAAACATTCAAGGTTGCAGTCATTCATTCATACATGCGTTAGATTTACATTTGTGATTGTTACAATACAAGAGTTAGCGATTATTATTATTAAGGAAAATGGTTGAGTTTTCAATTGCATCAGGAAGCATGTATAAATTGTTACTCAAATTCTTAGAAGATTTTGTATGGGTTATGTTGCAGTGTACCCTTCGCTTTTTGCCTTTGGTTTCATCTTCAACTTCGATTTTACCTTCAACTTCAACTTTAACTTCGACTTTGTTTTTGGGTTTACCATCACTTTTCACCGATTGTATTATAATAGACTTTTTGCCAGTTAACTTTTTGCCTTCGCTTCTTCACCACAGACTTTGAAATATTGGATGACCACGGCGGATGCATCTAATCGTAGCAGCTACAGTCCCAGTGACATTCGAGGTGTATGCACTTATCGATTACATCTAGTGCATTGACAATTTTTAGTTTATTTGCCTACTGTGTTCCCGGGACATATATACATTTCACTCCTGCGTTGAGCGAGTTCATGCTCTAGTGTCTTCGGGACGTTTTTGTTATTATGCAATTTCGTATTGCAAAGGTTTGATCGCAGGAGTGTGATATGTATTTGTAAAACGGGACTTGTGAACTGAAATCGTTATAACAGTAGTAGCAACAAATTTGTAAACAGTGCATAGGTTGTGTGCGAACAATGAGTGAACAGTAGAAAAGGAAAACAAAGAGACTGAACGAGAATACTGTGTAGAACCATTTAATTTATTTAAAACAAAGAACATTTCATTCTGTCGTTTGATTTTATCACCTTTATAAATTTTAGTTATTCATTTACGACTCCATGTTATGTTCATGTGAATAAATTGTTGTTTTATTTTGCCAACGTAATACTTGTCTCTATCTATTCATCCGTTGTTCACGTATGGTTGCATACACTGCTCAGAGTTCCCCTTTATGGTAAGAGAAACGAAGGACCGTAAGGGGGGGCTTTGACAGTGCATATAATTCATTCTATATATACGTACAATACACTCTTTGCACATAGGATCTATCCTATAATATAGAATTTAATCCAAGAACATAAGTGTAACTGCCTATACATGGAACGAATTTCTATATTATAGAATATATTTCTATATTATAGAGTAGATTTGTTTATTATAGAAATTATTTATAAATTATAGAATTTATTTATTTATTATAGAATTTATTTATTTATTTATTATAGAATGTACATAGAAAACATTAAAGAATGTTATTTATAGCATTTTACTAATACGGCGCCTCGCAAGTGTGATTGTGTCCAGTGTTGCAATGGTGTCTGTCAAATTTTTTTAATTTTAAGTTGTAGTATTATACAGTGTGTGTGAGAGAGATATGACTGTATGATTGATATTTGTCTGTGGTGTGTGGCATGAGTGTGTGTGCGTGTAGGTGTGTGTGGGTGGGTGCGTGTGCGTGTGTGTGAGAGTTGTTTACAACATCGGGACAATTATCAAAATGCAATGGCACTGATGGCATTTGGCTGAATAATCTGTATTCTGTATTCTGATTGAAGTTGATTAGCGTTGATAATAGAATTTCAAATTCCTGGGTTTATCAGCTTTTTTTCTTTCTTGTGTGGATGCGCTCCCACGTGCAATTTTATTTTAAGTTCTCTATCAGAGTGAGCTGAATTAATTTTCGTCTTGCCGCCATGGTTTGTTCCATGCTTATACCACTTTAATTTTTTTACTAACATTTGTTGAACCTGTTACCTTGACCTTGAAGTGAAGTTAAGCATTCACTGATCATTTATGAGGTCTCATGGATATACACCAAGTTTGGTTGTGATAATTAAAATAGGTTCTGAGATATTAATCCACTTGCAAGTTTTTGCACAGACAGAAGGCGGACTGCGGACAGAGGGACGTACTGATTTTTTTAAAATGTTGTGTTTGGACTATTTAGGACTTATTTAGAACAGATTTGAAAAAATCTTGAATTTTTTATGTTTGAGTGAGTACATAGACTCACATTGCCATGCATGTGAGTCAATAATGACATGAACTGAGTGCGTTTACTAATCTCTCTCTCTCTCTCTCTCTCTCTCTCTCTCTCTCTCTCTCTCTCTTTCTCTCTCTCTCTCGCTCTCTCTCTCTTCCAAACAGTTGTCTTGATGATTCCCCTTTTCTTATTGTTTCATTATTCAACCCATCATTCGGGGATCAAAATTTTTGGTATTTGAGTACAGAGAGGGAAGTATCCTGAAGCTAGCTCATAGCAGTCAAGTAGAATAACCATGCATCCCACTCTGCCATCTATGTCATAGATTGATTATGTCCCTTGATTTACTGGAACACAGAACGTTGTAGTGAGATCCATCCACGATCTCTGGGCGTGTGGGATCAAAAGGAATACGTATATTTCTTGTGTGGTCACGGAAAAAAATCTATGAAATATTGAAATATAATCTATGATAGAGTAGGGAGATAGTGTTCATTAGATGAATATATTTTATATGTTAGCGTCACAGATCTGACAAAGAAACATATAATTATAGTAGGCTACATCTGTACTATCAAGAAATAAATATATAGAACTTATAATTTAGGATATTGCAAGCCTTTCAAACATGTTTTAATAATTAATCTATTATTATTATTATTATTATTATTATTATTATTATTATTATTATTATTATTATTGTTGTTGTTGTTGTTGTTATTATTATTATTATTATTATTATTATTATTATTATTATTATTATTATTATTATTATTATTATTATTATTTCATTAAATAATTAGCTACATTTATTTATTTTTTAAAGTTTTTTTTTTCCAAACTGACAAATATACGTGTATAATAATATAATAATGGAAGTCGTAATATTCCAAATTTGACCTAAACGTATTGAGACAGCGTACAATTAAAAAAAAAAAAGAAGTAATTTAAGTAGTAGATTGAACGTACTTTACTGAAATGTAGATCAAATACGAAGAGGGTTATAAAGAAGAGCGACCGCTGGGGAGAATGAACAATTAGGGAGACAAAAATACTTCAGGTTGTGATTGCCTTGCCTATGAAAGACTTAGAGGGGACAGGAGTTACATGAAATCATCCTGGACGTAATCTTTATTGGAAGCTGGGTTAAAGGTGAGAATATGAAAGACCTATCTCATCTCCCCTTTTCTGCTGCTAAAGTTTTATGTTTTGTGGAATTGTGCCAAAGTTGGCCATTTGGCTGAACAGATGGCTGAACACAGCGAAATGGCCATATGTAGGTCTTATCTATGGCACAATTCCATAAACATAAAGCTTTGGCAGAATCACAACCTAAAGTAGTTTAGTCTCTCTAATACGAAAAGCTGAACTAGTACTTTACATACTATATTGCCTTGCTATTTATGGTATATTATAGGCCTAATTAAATCTCTTTACCTTTGCTTCTTGCCTCATCTTTATATTTTGCTTTTAAAAAAAATATTTATGGAACAAAATCATAGAGCTTACTTCAAAATCTGGTCCTCATTTGGCTCGGAAGAGTCCGCTGGACCTAAAGCAATAATCTTGTATTGTATTGTACTTCAAAATGATCTATTTTCGGTCAAATAGTTTTTCCCACAACTCTTTCAATGAGCGCACAATGACGTCAGCCTGACTGTCTGCTCCGGAAGTGACGACACGCCTTCATTTACATGGAGAGAGAGAGAGAAACTGCTATGAAAAAGATCGACAGATGTCGATTAGAACGTGTTTGTTTGTGATTGAGGATGTTTGAGTTCATGTTCCCCCCAAAGAATGGCTAGTGAAGGGTCGAGAAGAAATGGACCTATGAAAATTAGACTAACAGGTAAGTCTGATCATTGTATTCTGATGTGATTTCCTGTAGACTGTGCCTAGTTTTCAACAACAAGCACTTGCAAACCTCAACATGGCTGCCAAGTGCGACCTCGGGTCAAAAGTTTTGAGAACGAATTCCGCGCCTGTAGTTTGTTTATTCGTTGCTTAATAGTGTGTAATATTGAAGACCGAAAACAGGTAACTATTTTAAGTTGGATACTGAATGGAATTTCTTATGCGATCGCGCGGTTTAGTTGTACAGAAATTGGAAAAGATGCGACATGCTGACTAAAATAACAGCAAGGGCTGAGATTCACCCGAAAATATTTCAAGATCTTTGAATTCATGTTTCGATGTATACTGTTAAAATAGCTGAGTGTGCGTACAGTGCGTATCAGTATCTGTGATTTTATGTTGTACATTGATTTCCATAAAACTAACAGTAACAGCTTCACAATGTTTTCGCCCATCTGAGTCTTTTTCAGTGCATAAAATTATCAAAACAAAAGCACTCAGTCGGGTGGTACTTTTACTGCATGTCTCGTTAACTTTCTAAGACATTTTTATTTTAATCATAATTAAAGTAATTGTCGAGTATGACAGGTGACTGATCTTCCTCTTCTTCCTTTAATGTCCATCTGAAAACAAAAATCTTAACATGCATGTGTTAAGTCGTAAGGTTTTTTTTTTCCACTGTTACTGTCCTCTTCTGTCTTTAATCATGTCCATCTGTCATACTTGACAAGTACTTTAGAGTTTAATTTATTTTATGATTAAAACATTCCATACATACATGACCAAGTGTTGTTTTTTTTCAGTTTTCTTCATTTGACTGATTCTTTTCTTCTTTTTTAAAAAAAAAAAAAGTAGAACTTTATTATTTTTATAGTCAAATTAGCATTATTGAAATGATAATGAATACATGATCAGTTGAATTTATTGATTTAACAAATACTTGTTTTATTGCTATTTTGGTATTTTAAACAGATAATTTTTAGTGCAACATTTAATGGCTAATGGCAATGCTGTACAGTTTTTGATTTATTTTGTATATATGATATATATATTTGTTTAGTGCCATTCGCTCTAGTCTAGGCTATTTTAACATGATGATGCAGATGGGTGCATTCTAGAACGGAAATAATGAAAGCAAAATCTTGAACTTGAAGAGAAAAAGGAAGACTTAACATTTTGTATTAAATTGCTTTATGAATGTGAACAACTCCTGAAGCACATTCAGTAGATATTTTTCATAAATTAATTTTCATGAAATGCCAGTAGTACTGTGTACACTTTTGTTCAATGATCATGGACATTGATTAATTAACCCTATTCAGTGATTGCGATAGGGATTTTGAAAACCAGTCTTTTTAGTTCTGTTTTTGTATAGATCCACCTACACAGGGCACTTTTATTTTGCTATAGAATAATGTTAGCTTAGATTTCCTGTGGAACTTGTGAGTCATATGGGCTTTGGCCTTCTAGGTTAAACTGTTGTATTATAGTTTATACTGTATTGTGTTTGTTTTAAATAAATATTTTAGCTTACCATTTTTAGCAAAATAAAATCAGTTCAAAACAGTTTAAATATATTATTGTTTGAACACATGCATTCTATTGGTTTTATCTGGTTTACACAAGCACTGTTGCATAATTGCCCATATCAGAAAGAGCTGTATAATTATTTGTCTTGTCCCTTCAGCACCACTTAGTTAAAGCAACTTCCTAATTATAAAGTGTAGAGTTAGCATAGTGTTCTTCATCTTTAAGAATCCCTTTATTTTTCTTTCATCTGCAAATCACCATATTGATCACTGAGTACTTGTAATATTTTTATTTTTGAAATCATACACCACTCTGATGGTCAGTGAACCGTTTCAGCTTTATGGATGGGTGGGTTTGAATTTATTCAATATACACAGCCATACCAAGAAATTGCTGAATCAGGCATACACTACAGTGTATCTAGACTTCAAATGATGAACCTTGCTTAGTAATAAGAGTAAGTTCTGCTGCGATTGCCTTTGAAGGAGTGGTAAAGCAAGGCAAAAATGACATGGGTGGAATAAACCATTAAATTTTATTATTAAGGGAGGTTTTACGATTAATTAATAGTCAAGTTCTTTATGATCACTAATACAGTAATAGTTATACATTTGTATGTAATTTTGAAATAAAATCGTATTTGTTTATACTTTTATTTAATTCTTTAGTTAGCTGTCCCCTGACTTGGTTAAGTTACATTGCCATGTGCAGGCATAACTGTGTCTACGATCAGTTGACTAATCAGTACAAAATAAAATTGCTAGGGATATCAAGTTGTTAGGGATGGGATGAGGAAGTTGCAGGTTACAGATCATACTCAAGGTATGTGAATAAGCTAATCAGTAAGACCAGTCTTCAAAGTAAGATCACTGCCAGTTGATAACAGTCAACATTTATCAGAATATAAACATGTACAATCAGATAGTATATGGAGCCGAAACCCTTTTTTTCTTCTCTGTGCGCTAGTAGCTTAAAAAGTTAATTAGTATCACTTGTTAGTACAAGAATACTGTACTAATTTGTACTTTGTAAATATTATAATTTGTTTAGACTGTTGTAAAACATTTAATGCTCTCAAGTTCAAAATACAATTGAACTTCTTTGTTAGTTGATGTGTATTTGGTCCCCTCCTTCCCTTTCCCTACATTTATAGTTATGTAACATTTTGGAGTCCACTCATAATTTTAAAAATTTACTCAGAAGTTATAATTTTGGCTTATAGATAATGATTTATTATTATTATTATTATTATTATTATTATTATTATTGTTGTTGTTGTTGTTGTTACTATTATTATTAAGTCTGTGCAGCAGCAAGTTTATTAAAGAAAAATAAAAGAGTGTTTATTCCTGAAGATTGTTTTATAATCTGATAGATTCAGAATGAAAAATGGCTGATTAAAAAGGAGGGATTTCTTGTTTGATCAATTTAATGTCTTGAGGTCAGAGGATAAACTTTATGACAGGGTGGTTCGTATTTGGAGCTGGGTTATTATTGACCAATTTCTGCTTGATCATTTGACTCTTATTACAATATTTTAAAACTGTATTTATTAAAACCCAGTGATTGGATCTGTGGCATGAGGAGATTTGTTGATGCATATCTATCTAAATTCAGCTTTTATGATTTCATTATTGGCAGACTTGTCTATGGGATACCTCTGTTTATTACATTCCATTGCTGGTTGAATGACTGTGTTAATGTTTCGAGAGCTCGTGTTCCAACCCCTCAATCTGCTGTGTTGACCTGCTTGAATGAACAGTTACCGATGTGTTGGCTGTTCATGTCACCTCCTCAGCATTGCTATATTTTCATTCAAAAAACACACGTCTCTCCCTTGTGGCTTATGCTTAAGACCACCCCCAAACTCATGAACTTTATTTGAAAATGTTGGTAAAATTCACTAGAAATGTGGGAATGTTTTATTCATAGAAACTGTTTCTGTGTTTATTAGACCACTGATTTTGTACACGAACGCACACTAGCCATATATATAAATCCATCCATCCTATTCTATCCTGTAACTCGAAGTCATTGGTGCACCACAGATGATCATTTAACCAGTGACAGTGTACTCCATCTTTCTCTGTCCTCAGCAACCCTCATTGCTTTGCTCAGCGTCAAGCCAATCCATTCTCGAAAGTTGTCGTCCCACCTCTTTTTTTGTCTCCTTTTCTTATGCTTCCTTGCACCGTGCCTTGAAGGATGGTCTTTGCAAGGCCTGATGCTCTGGTGACATGACGTCGGAGTTTCAGTTTCTTAACCACTGTGAGCATGTCATCGTGTTGTCCAATGGCTTGTGTGATGGTCTGTCGGACTTCATTGTTGGTGATGTGCTGGGTATAGGAAATGCCCAGAAGTCTTCTGTAGCACCATATCTCCATGCTTTGTATTCTTTGTTGTAGGTCTGCTGTGAGGGTACATGTTTTGCAAGCGTATAGGAAGATGGTGATGACAAGGGAGCGCAGCAGACTTACTTTGGAGTGTGGATGATGGTCCTGTCTTTCCAAATGGGCTTCAACCTTGTCAGGGCAGCAGTTGTTTGTGCAATCATGGAGCGGACTTTGCTGTTGGGACCCATTGTCTGATACAATGGCTCCTAAATATTTGAAGCTATGCATTGTGTTGAGGGATTGGCCTTGGACTTTGATGTCCGTGTTGATGCCATTGGTGTTGTTGGTCATCATTTTGGTCTTTTCTGCACTTATTTCCATTCCAAAGGCTCTGGAGGTGGTTTCAAGCCTCTGTATCAGCTGTTCAAGGTCTTGTTCTTCTCCAGACAATCCATCAATGTCATCTGCAAAACGGAGGTTGGAGATTGTTCTATCCCCTATGCTAACTGTGCCTTCATGATTTGCAAGGGCATCTGGAAATGATGCGCTCCAGGAAGATGTTAAAGATTGTTGGAGAGAGTGGACATCCTTGACGTACGCCGATTGTTGTTCTGAATCAGTTCCATATGGCGCTGTTGTGGAGGACTTGTAGCCTTGTAATACAGCCTTTTGATGACTTTAATAATGTTATTGTTAGGGCTGATGTTGTACACTCTCATGGTTGCCCACAGAACTGCATGTCAGACTGGTCATATGCCTTCTTGAAGTTTACAGACAAATGATATATATGTCGTTGGCGCTGTAGGTTTTTCTCGCTGATTATTCTGAAGTTGAAAATCTGCTCAGTGGTTCTTTGCCCTGCCCTGAATCCGGCTTGTTCTTCAGTTATGATTTGTTAAGCTTGGAATTTCAATTATCATGGTCTCTGTTAATCATGGTTCAGACATGTAATATTTTGTTCAGTGTGACTATCAAGATTACTTAGTTTAATCTATAGTTTAATAGTCTCAGCCCTGTTTTTAGAAACATTATTTTTGAGTAATATTTTCAGGAGGACTTTGCTGGGATGGCTAATGAGGCTGATGGTGCAGTAATTTTCACACTCCTGAAGGTTACCTTTTTTTGGAAGAGTGATGACAAGCGACTGGGTCCTTGGTGTAGGCCATATTATATATATGAAATATTTGTATTATCATGGTCTCTGTTAATCATGGTTCAGACATGTAATATTTTGTTCAGTGTGACTATCAAGATTACTTAGTTTAATCTATAGTTTAATAGTCTCAGCCCTGTTTTTAGAAACATTATTTTTATTTTACAAATAAGAAAAAAGGTCATTGATTTATTAAATAAAATGTCCAATAACCTGATAATACTAGATGAAGCTTAATAGTATAATAAAATTATTATTATGCAAGTACAACTGAATATTTTCATTCTTCAATAAGTTAGTTCTTCATTCCAGCTCTGACAACATTTAAATACTCCATCAGACCTTGACATATATATATACATACAGAGTGACAGAGGGTTAGACACACATTTATAGATTTGTTGGTATCCTATGCTATTTATTCCCAATGCCATTCTGCTGGTGGCGATTAAAACAGGAATGCAGACAGCTCCAAAACTAAACAGTACCCTACACAGATCTAGCTACACTGAAGTGACAGTCTAATCTTGGGGCTCTGTAGGTATATATACATTATCCTCGCCACCCCTACCCTCGTGTTGACTTTAAAAAAAAAATCTTACCACCCCTTCTTCAACTAAGGTCTTAGGTTCTGTCTATCCACCATACGGTCACCTTTCTCTTTATTGATCTCTTTGTTTGGAGATTTGAGGTGGTGGTACTGTTTGACTTTATCATAATTCTAAACCCTACCCTACAAGAATGTGGACAGATTTGAGGAGGAACTAGTAGTAGGATTTCCCCAAACCAACAAATTACAGATCTATGCCAGATAAGGCGTAAAACCGATTAAAAGCAGGAGAGTTCGAAATGATATTTAAGTCTGCTGATTGAGCAGAAAACATAAAAAAAGAAAGAGATTACTCTTACATAGCGCACTTACAAGCTCAGAGAGCTTCTCAAAGCGCTGGCCACTACTATCCAGCAATCACAAAATAGTTTGGTGAAGTCAGGAATCGAACCCACGTCGCCCGAGACGCATGTACACAAGTCGTGCGCTCTGACGACTGAGCTATCCCTGCTGCCTACATAGACAGAAAGTCTCCCAGCAAGGGTAAAGTACTATCTGTGTAGTATTTGGTTGATTAACACATGAATAAATCTGCAGACTCTTTCTCTCTCCCCCCACCCCCCGCACACATGCCCACACTCACTCTCTTTCACACATGCACACATACTCTTTGTTTCCCTCTATCCCACTCAGACATAGACACAAACTCATGCACATACATACATGTAAGCATACACAGAGAGAAGGGAGAGAGAGAGAGACAGAGAGAGAGTTTCTGTATTATATTTAGATAATCCATCAATGTAGGATGGGACCAGCCCTGATGATGCATCGAATGGTGCCTAATTTTGAGAGGATTAAAAAAATGCGTATGAAGGAAATGAGTGTTGGTGATACAATAATGAACTGTTAGTCACATTACACTTAAATAAGTGGGAAGTACTTGTGTTGCGCGCAGTAGCCATACTTAACATAGCCATAGATTGTGCATTTGGGTGTGGGGTTTATGGGAAATGTTACTGCTGTTGGACAATGCAATTTTCATATTGTTCAGCGGAAGTAACTGCAAGAAACAAAGTCGACATTTTCTGATTTTGTCTTTAAACTATTTTGGTATAAGTAGTTGTATCCTAGAGAGAGGCAGTAGGAGACGAGAGGTTGATGGGGTTAGGGCACTAATGGGTTTAGTGATTGTTGGGATTATGTAGGAGAAGAGACTTGATTTCAAGGCCATATGATTTTACCCAGCATATAATGCATCTAACAGGCGTTAGCGGAATTGCATTCTGCTGCTTGTTTAAACACATTAGATGGAAATTATATTTTATTCCACTCCCGAAACCCCCTCTCTTGCATGTAGAAGAAACAACTTATGAATAAATCCTGCTTTATCTCCACGGGAAGAAGTTGAGGCAGCAGTGCAATCGCTGAAGAAAGGGAAGTCAGCGGGAGTGGACAACATACCAGCGGAACTGCTACAAGCAGGAGGAGAAGCGATGACTGATGCTCTCACCATTATCTGTAACAAGATCTGGCAGAGTGGGGAATGGCCTACACCATGGACCCAGTCGCTTGTCATCACTCTTCCCAAAAAAGGTAACCTTCAGGAGTGTGAAAATTACCGCACCATCAGCCTCATCAGCCATCCCAGCAAGGTCCTCCTGAAAATAATACTCAACAGATTGAAACCACAAGCTGAACAAATCATAGCTGAAGAACAAGCAGGATTCATGGCAGGGCGAAGTACCACTGAACAGATTTTCAACCTCAGAATAATCTGTGAGAAATACCTACAGCACCAACAACATCTATATCATGTGTTCATAGACTTCAAGAAGGCATTTGACCGAGTCTGGCATGCAGCTCTATGGGCAACCATGAAAGTGTACAACATCAGCCCTAAAATTATAGAAGTCATCAAAAGCCTGTATGACAAGGCTACCAGTGCAGTCCTCCATAACAGCGTCATCGGGAACTGGTTCAGAACAACAATCGGTGTGCGTCAAGGATGCCTACTCTCTCCAACACTCTTCAACATCTTCCTAGAGCGCATCATGTCAGATGCTCTTGCAGATCACGAAGGCACAGTCAGCATAGGGGGCAGAGCAATCTCCAATCTTCGTTTTGCGGATGATATTGATGGATTGGCTGGAGAGGAACAAGAACTTGAACAGCTTGTACAGAGGCTTGACACCACCTCCAGAGCTTATGGAATGGAAATAAGTGCAGAGAAGACCAAAATGATGACCAACAACACCAATGGCATCAACACGGACATCAAAGTACAAGGCCAATCCCTCAACACAGTGCACAGCTTCAAATATTTAGGAGCCATTGTGTCAGACAATGGGTCTCGACAGGAAGTCCTCTCCAGGATCGCACAAACAACTGCTGCCCTGACAAGGTTGAAGCCCATTTGGAAAGACAGAACCATCAGTCTACATTCCAAAGTAAGACTGCTGCGCTCTCTGGTCATCTCCATCTTCCTATATGCTTGCGAAGCATGGACCCTCACAGCAGATCTCCAACGAAGAATACAAAGCATGGAGATGAGGTGCTACAGAAGACTTCTGTGCATTTCCTATACCCAACACATCACCAACGACGAAGTCCGACAGACCATCACACAAGCCATTGGACAACACGATGACCTGCTCACAGTGGTGAAGAAACGGAAACTCCGATGGTATGGCCACGTCACCAGATCATCAGGCCTTGCAAAGACCATTCTGCAAGGCACAGTGCAAGGAGGTAGAAGAAGGGGGAGACCGAAAAAGAGGTGGGAGGACAACATTCGAGAATGGACTGGTTTGACACTGAGCGAAGCCATGAGGGCTGCAGAGGACAGAGAAAGATGGAGTATGCTGGTTAAACGATCATCTGTGGTGCCCCTACGACCTTCTGGTTATGGGACAGGATAGATAGGATAGGATCTCCACTGTCACCATTATTATCTTCACCAGCATCAGCAGCAACATTTTACTTAGTCGGGTGTGCACAAAGTATTTTAGTTGAAAAGGTGTCAAACCTAACACAAAAAAGTGAGTATGAATATGAACATAAGACTTCCAAGAGGAGAGGGTATTAATTCCATAGGTCATTGCCATTTGTTTGTAGTTGTGTTGTTAAAACTTAAAGAAAATGACTGATGAAAAAAAATCTTGTTTGAAATTTATTATTGAAACACCAGGCATACATATGCCAGTATGTCTTTTACTACTACAGCTTATTAAAGATCACAGAAAAGGTGCACATCTTTGTCTTATTTTTTGTGAAGATTTTCATCTTTCTTTCTATTCTCAATACATTAATTTTTGTCTTATTATTTCTGTTTCAGTTTTGTGTGCAAAGAACATAGCAAAGAAGGACTTTTTCCGTAAGTATAATTACTGCAACATTATTTATTGAATCACTTTTATATAGCTCTTTATCTGGTAGCACTTTACCAGCTCACGAGTCGCTCAAGCCGCTGGCTTGCAGGATCTAACTCAAGCTGCTCGAGGCATCCTCTTGCAACCTTTGGGCTCATAGTCTGACTCCCAGATGACTGAGCACGATCCTGGGCGACCAGTGATGGGGAAAAGGGACCTGGTGCGTGCGGATGTATTTATGTAGCCAGCACTTCCACGTCTAGGACATGAGCGTCAGGATCTTTAAAGTCAGTGTGGTGGAATGTGTGCGTGTACAGATTAGACCTTAGTTTATACTCTCATCTGAAGGAGTAGGAGCACAGTGTCGCAAGTTCCCCCCCCCTCCTCTCCCCTTCCTTGCCCCCAGGCTGTTAACTGCATTTGAACTACTGTCGGTACAGGCTGCAATGTTATCGCCTGCCATTGGAGTACACGGAGTACACCAGTGGGCTAACTGCACTCCCTTTAACCTTTTGATCTAGTATTTTTAATGATGTGACGATAAGGTGATTTCCCCCAGTTTTATTTTAAAATGCCAGCTCGAGTCGCCCACAATACAGGAACACTACTCACTAGAAGATTAAATGCAAAGTCATCTCAAAAACAGACTTTATTCGTATACCTTCACTTTCAGTTTCAGGCATCTCTTTCAGTGGGAATTTCTTCTCAGTTTAACCGAAGGCTTGTTCTTAGCAACAGAAGCAGACAATTCACAAAGTAGTATCTCACAAAGTCTGGAATTTCACTTCCTCTTGTCTAGCCCCAACTGGCTTAAGAAAGTTGAATTTCATGAGTCGTTCGTTGTAAAGCAGTCAGATCTGGTATGGTTGCTTTTGCCTTTGTATTGGTATTGTAGTTCAAACTGCCTGGTTCTATGTGCTTGAGGTTGTCAATTAAATTGAACTTCAGGATAGTACTAAATATTTGACTTGAGTTTGCACACATTATAGGTCTCTTAAAGTTTGATCAAATCAAAAAATTGTAACTTAGGGTTTATTCAATATTTTGGTCTACATTGTACTTTCTGGAATTTTTTAAGGTAAAATATTTATTTGCTAGATTTTTCGGTATAATTTTACACTTTTAGGTAAATAATCTTTACATAAAAGCATATTCTCTAAATAATCATTTGTTTACAAACTAATGTTAGATTTCTCTAAATGAGTTATTTTCTCTGTAAATAACGTATTATTTACTTAAACAATACAATGTTTACCTAAATATATCATGATATAGCCAAATAATACAATGTTTACCTAAATATATCATGATATAGCCAAATATAGCATTGTTACTAAATAAAAAAAAAATATTTACCTGTATAATTTATTATTTAGCATATTGTGTTAAATAATGTATTATTTAGAATTGTTTATAAATAATGATATATTTTTCCTATATAATGCACTATTTAGCAGAATTTGCTAAAGTAAGTATTATTTAGAAGATATTGCTAAATAATGCATTATTTACGTAAACAATTCATTGTTTAGGTAGGGTTTGCAATTTTAATTATTTAGGGGATTCCAGGATTCACTTCCAAAAATTGTATCCAAAATGTATATTAATTATTTATATTTTAAAATAAATTACTCCACAAATTCGAAGATAAAACGTCTGTAATCTCCCGAACACAAAGAAAAGGTCAAGGTCAGTTTTGTGCGGGAGTGTTCATTTTGTAACATCTCCATCAGAAGAAAAAAAACCTGTTGTTTTTGTATTCATTTACCCAAAAACTGTGTTGAGACTGTGTTTCCGTTTGTTCTTTTGAGTTGAATTATGTTTTTAGTTTCAAACGGAAAGTTTCAGCTTATTCGAAACTACCAGGAATTTGCAGGTCGGAATGACAAGAAACATGGCAGAAGTACTCTGAAGGCAAGGACGCCAATGCATAATTAATGATAAATCCCTCTTTTTTGGAGCCGTTGCCGTTGCAGTTTGGTATAATAATTATACTGTTGCGAACTAAGAAAAAATAGAGTGAAATAAAGTAGTTGCCTCATTTTAGATCACAAAACGGCATAAAATCATGATTTTGCAATTTTCTTTATTACTACCATATAACATCACAGTAATACCACATTTACATACGAATCACCTAAATAATGAAAATTGAAGTCCCCACACAATGAATTCTTTATGTAAATAATGCATTATTTAGCAACATCTTCTAAATAATAAATTATTTAGCACATTCTGCTAAATAATGCATTATATAGGAAAACAAATTATTATTTAGAGAAAAATGTCTAAATAATACATTATTTAACATAATCTGCTAAATAATACATTATATAGATAAATAATTCTTTATTTAGCAACAATGTCTGATTTACCTATATCATGATTTATTTACCTAAACAATATATTGCTTAGGTAAATAAGTTATTTACAGAGAAAATATATTATTTATAGACATCTTACATTGTGATAGAAAATATCCTTCTAAATAAAAATTAATTAGCTGAAAGTGATGGAAATAAATATTTTACAAAGGGAATCCCATAGTACTTGTAGGGCAGATCATAAAATTATCTCACCCAGGTCAGGAATTTCTGGCTGTGTGAGATAAACTGCTAGATCAAGCAAGTGCAAGGTAGAGATCTCGGAGATTACTTGCTGCTTAGAGCCTTAGTGCTTGACTGACATAAGCTAAAGAAACCACACGGCTTCTCTCTGTCATAATGTTAAATTTGATTTTGATTGTGACGAATGAATCAGCTGTGTGTGTGTGTGTGAGCGTGTGTGTGCATGTGTGTGAGAGAGAGACAAATAAAGGTAATTAAGCAAAGAGAGGAATGGCAATAACATTGTACTCCACTTGAATGGCCAGAAGCAAGATTTAAAATTATTTGTATGATTGATGAAGACATTTGTGTGGAAGAAGTAGTGGTAAATCCCCAATGTTCATAATCTTTGGTTGAAAATTGTATCTCTCTCTCTCTTTCACGCTCTCTCTCTCTCCCTCTCTGTCTGTCTGTCTGTCTGTCTCTCTCTGTCTCTCTGTCTCTCTCTCTCTCTCTCTCTCTCTCTCTCTCTCTCTCTCTCTCTCTCTTTCTGTGTTACACATCGTCAGTGTCCATTCAAAACCTCATATCTCCAAAACAGCAGTTTTGAGAAAAACAAAAAGAAATGTTTAAAAAAAATAAGATGTCACCAAAACAAATGTTTTAAATATAATTTGTATTCAATACAAATTATATTAAAAACATTTGTTTTGGTGACACCTGATGTTTTTAAACATTTTTTTTTTTTTGTTGTTTGTCTCAAAACTGCTGTTTTGGAGATACGAGGTTTTGAATGGACACCAACGACATCAATTTTGCCTTGGTAACTGTCTTTTCATGTATTAGAGTTACAGTTAATTAAGCCAATATATATATTTCCATCCATCCGATCCTATCCCATAACTCAAAGTCGTTGGGGCACCACAGATGATCATTTAACCAGTGTACTCCATCTTTCTCTTAGAAAACTAACACAGCAGGCATTTTTAATTATTTTATTATTTATTAAGATATAATTTGTAACGTCATGAAGTATTAGTACCAGTCCACCTCAATCTTATAATTAGGCAGTCAGTTGTATCTTATGAACTCAATCACTGTTTTGTTTTTTTAAGAATATAATACAATATAGTATTAATATAATTTATAATATAAAATTAAATATTATACAATATAGTAATAATGGAATTTATAATATAAAATTAAGTTATTATACTTTGCAGAATGGCTTACTTGTTGTATTTCTTCAGTAATTAGAAATAACATGATTGTCATCATCTCATTGTCCATTTATAATTATCATTTTGTTGTATTTCCAAAATAGCTAATCTATTCCTACAATAGTTTATGATCTATGGTATTGGATTGCAAGAAGGCTGTATTTCTTTATTTCATCAGTATTTAGGAACATGATCATCATAATTTTTTTATTATTATTTTTGTTATCCTAAAATTTTTATCCAAAATGGTTTATTTACTTTGTAATATAATGAATTCCATTTAAAAAAATTTATTTGCAGGCCTACCCGACCCTTTTGCTAAGGTCAGTGTAGATGGCTCTGGCCAGTGTCACTCTACAGACACCTGCAAGAACACACTTGATCCAAAATGGAACCAGCACTACGACCTGTAAGTTGATACTTTGAATAATCATTTTTGAAGTCGTTAGACAGCTTAACAATCAGTCCATGACGCCTACTGTACCTTGTTCTGGAACCCCATGTAAGCCTCACTATGCTGGCAAGGGGGAAACAATTTGCTGAAGGTGCTGTAGTCTTTTGCAAGTCCATACCTAGGAAGTTGTCTTTCTTTGGCCTCTTACCAAGCGCTCACGGCTGCATTGTCAGTTGTTATATTCTCACAGGGGTTATTAAGTTGAATAACTCAGGAATCCAACTTTGTTAACAGTAAAGTGAGCAGTTCCTTGTTTAGCATGATTATCTCTATTGTTGTCAAGCTCGGAACCTTTGTTTTGACAAGATTATAATAATAATAATACTGGATGTTATACACGCTTTATTCCTAAATCACACTCCTAAGCAATCTGCAAGCAACATACACGCTCACATGTTATAGACACTCTTGCATACACAACACACACAAAATCATAATTTGAACAGGTGGTGTAAAGGCAAGTCGCTATTAGCAGACGGAAAGGAAATACAATTTTTTATTTGCGAAAGTTTAGATTGACTGCATCCAATACCATTATTGAAGGGAGGGAGGAAACCAGAGTATCCGGAGAAAACCCTCGGTGACCTCAAATCCTCGTACCTAAGTCACATAAGTTCGTCCCTTGCGGGAATCGAACCCGCGTCCTTCGGCATAGGACGAGTCGAGGGTGTGCTTTTGGGGTTTCACAAAACAGTAGTAAACACTAGTACAATAATATTACCTTCTATTGTTCAGGGCTGGGCACAGTTTTAAATGATAGTTATGATCTTTATAGCACTAATAAAACACACTACTGAGAGCAAGATATTAATATTTTATGTGATTCTTTTGTTTTTTTCCAAGCACTTTATGATTATCATTAACGTTGTATTATTATTATTATACATCTTGGAATACTGAATTAGACTTTTTCTTTGTACTTTGTTATTAAATAATATTTGTTTCTCCTTCCAGTTACGTGAGTCACAAAGACTCCATCACCATCAGTGTGTGGAACCACAAGAAAATTCACAAAAAACAAGGAGCAGGGTTTCTAGGATGTGTTCGCATCATGTCCAATGCCATACATCAGCTCAAAGACACTGGTTGTGAGTATGAAAAAACGTTTTATATAATTATATAATAAAAAATGTGTATAATTAATTCAAATAATTATTTTGATCAAAGTAATGAATGTTTACACAAGTATATCAACTAACAAGTTAGTATTTCCCTTCTATGTCTCTGTCGACGTGCGCGTACAACCGGTTGCTTCCCTTTACATGCTTTGCGCTCCATAGAGCGTCGTCGGCCTAAAATAATTTTTTAGAAACTTCAAAACCCAGGGGAATTATGGGTAGGGAAATCATTTTCTGAAATGACGTCGGCAGGGCTCTTCGCGATTAGTGCATGGCACACGAGACACACGCAAAATGGCGTCACAAGAAGATTGGTTAGATCTGAATTCGTCTAATTTGACCTCGCATGCTGCTGGAAAACAATGTAATTTGAATTTGCTTTCACAAATCAAAAGAGAGCGAGACCACAACAAAGTACAACGAGCCAAGGCGACGCAAACACTCAAGGCCGACAGAACAAAAAGCACACAAAATACAAAAGGTAAGTACCGGTGACCATACAGTCAATAAATTAGGCCTAACCACCATTGCAAAATAGGATTGATCATCACCATGATTGAATTTTTCCACCCCACCTTCCAATCGGTACGGAATCGAACATATGCTCAAGTCATCATATCTTTGACAGAACTTGCATGTGCATTATACAGTGTGATGCAAGCGATAAATGAACCATCACATCGAAGCGACTCACGATCGCCTGCACTGAGCTCACATACATGTGTGCATGTTTCTATAAATCCATCGTGTTCTCCTTCGATAATTGAGCAAAGCCTTTGTTCACTACCAGAAATATGCAGTTCCTCTCCCAACTTTCGTTTAATTTCACCCAGCACATCTTCGCGAGAAATGGCGACCATGATTTCAACCATAGCTAGTTATCAGTTACTTCCCTTGAACAGATTTCCCAGAATTCTCTATTCTATTTTTAGGTTTGGGATACCCCCGTCTCAGCTTGTGGATAAAACCAAGGGCAACGGGACCACCGCACGTCGACTTGGGGCAATACGAGATACTAACTTGTTAGTTGATATACTTGTGATGTTTATTAATGGTCAGTTTACAAGCATATCACTTCAAAAACAGAAATACCATCTACTCAACAATGCTATATATTATGTAATATGAGTGCATTGCTTTGTCTTTGTATTGTAATTTTGAACACGTTTGTGTACGTTATTTTGTACATATTGTTATTTTGAGCAACTTGTTTTGATCACACAGTTTGTGGGCTTCTTCTGATTGTGAGTGGCTGTGAATAACTGATATCAGCTTGTCATCAAGTCAAAAGTTATATAATAAATATATTATATATTATAACTATAATTTATTATTATTCTTGTTGAGCATTTTGTTTTGCTGGGAAATTATTTCATGTCAGTTGAAATATACAATTTGAACTAGTTAGTTAGTTATTGTCTGCAGAGGAATTATTAAGGTTGTTTAAGTAAGCGTGGTTTGATCGTTGGTTGATTAATATTGTTGTTTCGTTTGTCGTAATCCCGTCAGATCATATTGCTAACCGGGTAATTACTTAGTACACCTGCAAAGGTGATATGGCACCCAGTTGAGTTCAGCTAAGAATACTTTCAGTCCATACATACACAGCCTGCATTAATGGTATTACTTTAATTTTGAGAGGTTTGAACTGTAACCTTTTGAGTTTCATTGTCAGAAAGTGAAGGATTACAAAATACTTTTTTTTTCTGAAGACCAGGTTGCCAGGTTTTGTTTCACTTTTAGGACACTTTCCATCAACCTTTCTTCCTGGGTTAATTTGTGATCATGCTTGAATGATTTTGGCAGCAGTATTCTAAGCAAAGTCAAGCTAGCATTCTTCAGTGGCATGGTAATTCATGTTTTGTCTCTGCTGGTTTGCTTGAATGAAGTGTTAGGTTGTATGCCAGAAATACTGGAAGCTTCGTGCGGTTTTCTCGTCATCGTACACACTTGCGATAGACGTTTTGACGACGTGTGTAAACAAGTCCCAGACACACATTATCATTGTTCTGACTGTTGGTGTGGAACAGTTTTACTCTGATAAAGTGCAAAATTTAAGTCTTTTAATGCCGTCTTTATATAGTTATTATTAAGTTCAGTATCATTAATAGTTTCATTGATTAAGTTGATAGCATGTATTATATAACACAAACAACTTGGAGCACGATGCCAATTTCTTTTGAAAGTGAAAGTTTTTCCATAGGAAATTACCATAAGAAATACCGATTTAAATAAAAGTAAATACATAAATATTCACTGACGACATGCAAATAAGCCCCAAATAACTATTGCAGCTGTTGCGCACATATATGCGCATGCCACAGGCGCTCGTATTTGGACACGTTAGCGTCCTCTCTATAGAACGCTCACCTCTTAGTATTTTGATGCATGCATACTTGAGACAAGAAGAAAGAACGATGTAGACTATTCCGGATGAGCGGATGCTGAAAACTGATAAGAAAGGCCTAGTTGTCGGCTCCCACGTTTCTTTAACTAGAAAATGTTGCGTTGCCAAGCTCGTTGTCGCGTGCAGTAGTCACTCCAAGTTATCCTTTTTAATGTTCGAACCTGGGTTAAACTTCAGAATTTCCGTTATTCACTGTTAATATAAAAGGTGCAGAGTCTTTTGCTTCTTCTTCTTCCTTCTTTCTCCTTTTGGGTTGAGCAGCAACGAGCAGTTCATTAATTCAGACGCTGCTGCAATCTTTAATAATTAATAATAAGTGTGTTTCAAAAAGAGAACATTGAGTTTATCATTTTATGATCGAAATTTTCATGTAATAGAAAACGAATGTAAAAGAATAAATGGATTTTGCCTTTGCGTGTTAAAAACTTTCGATCTACTTGCTGAAAGTCATACTAAGTGCATCAGGATTACACTAGAATTGTAATTAAAACTAATTTTAGATTCATTCGCTTAGTGTATGCACGGGGGGTGTAATGCATGGTCAGTAATATTATAAAGTCCTTGCTGAAAGTCATTATCCATGCGCCGGAAATGCACTTCAAACATATAATATTTAGAGTCGTTTCCTTAGTGCTTGCACAACGATCTGGAAGGCACTGACGGACTCCAATTAATTTTTCAGATCGTATTTTATCTCTCTCACCAATTCTCATTATGTTCTAGCCATTACGCAAGGATCGCGGGGCGTTGAGAAGCTTTCTGTCAGAAACAGTTTACCTGACGATTGCTTAGCTTGCTCGTGTATACCTGGGCTACATAGAGAGCAGATGGAGTTCTAAGGGGGTGGGGGTCCGGGATTTGGATTTGGGGAGGGAAGAGAGGTGTTGGAGGGGGGGTACTGGGGTCATGGACGGGATGATGTTTGCGAGAGGTGGAGTTAGATGGAGCGTTTAAAGGGCAAGGGGTTATGCGGTAGTCAGTGTATTTACCTGCATGCTGGGTAAGGCAGAGAATTTAGTAGAGTTGTGAATTTAAGGTTAGTTGGAGAGTGAAGAGGATAAAGGGTAAGGGTTTAGCTGTTGTTACGTATCGTGGATGCAGCGAGTAAAACTCGGGCTAGATGTTGAACAGACGGTATTTTGTCATAGGAGTGAGTAACATCAGGGCGGCGTTATGAACAGATGCTATGTTTTGTCATTGGAAATCCCATTGTCAGTCTTCTAGAATGTACTTCAGAACTGTTTGTTTTCCTCTTGGCCCGACATCAACCTCTGATTTTCCTACAACTGTAGTAGTGTGCTAATAGAAGCTGTCGACTTGAATGAATGTCGATGAAGTACCCGCTTTGCCGGATAAAAGTAATGTAGCAACAGCCGTACCGGATAAAAGTAATGTAGCATCAACACTCATCTCCGGAGTAAAAGCGAAAATATTTCCATAATTTTATGTCCTACATCAAGGAATATGAAGATCTTATAAAATGTACTTTGCTTTAAAGTTCAATTGCCTTTGTTTGAGGACTGTCAGATTTTCAACAAAAAAAAAAATCTGGCAATCCGAATAATAACACCAGCACCCAATTTTTGTACGATTTTTGTTGTTGAAGACTTTGATGTCACGACGACCTATCTGTTTTTGTACAGGGTAAATAAAACTGATGTACTCAAATTTAGGCTAGCCGTTATGTGAACCCACAGTATTTTCCACTGCCCGTTCTGCATAGCGGTGCATCATTTGATTAATAAAGTTTAGCTTGGTAGGCGCATTCTAGTGATCTCACTTGCAAAGTAACTTAACGTGGATTCTATTGATGTTTATAACCTTAACTGACAAGACGCGCAGAGAATTCAGTTGATGTATACCCAGATGCACAGTCTAAGAGCGTCGTAACTCTTATGTTATTATTACCTTTATGGGGTGAAGCGTTTTATTCGACTTGATTTACAAACAAATACCCTTTGTGTGTATAATCTGACCTTGTTGTGGTTTACATCTGGATCCCTAATTTAACCATAGCCGTAGGTTTAGTTTCTGCTACCGAGCAACGTAAACCTGGAGATCACACTGAGAATCAGACACTATAGAGTGGACTCAGTTTGGGTCAAAATCAACGTAGTTCAGGTAGCCTCCGATGCGCACGACGCTTAGAGATTTCTGTTGCTGTTGCTGTTGTTAATGCCGCAGTTACAGACTTTGCTATCTCCCGATCTTTGCTCTTTTCGTTGCAGTTCCTGGTTTAGGGTCTTTCTGGAGTTTTTCGTGTTGTCTTGTCATTTGGGTTACTACCATACGGTTCCGTTGCGAGTAAAAGCCGTTTACTTTACAGGTCGTCCCCACCTCACGCCATCTCATCCCACACCACGCCTCCTTGCTCATTAAGGCTGGTAGTTTAGGATAGTCTATCGCAATAGTTGATTCGGTGTACATTTACATACAAATTCTATCAACTCAATTCTTTAGTATTATACAGTTTTTTATTTTTATTTTTCGTTTATTTTTTTTTCGATGTGCTTGTAATAATACTGGATGCTATATTCGCGCCTTTCCCCAAATCAATCAGGCTCAAAGCGCGGGGCGATATGTACCAACATACACGCTCGCCTGTCTCATCCACCCTCACACACACAACAAATACACATCCATCACCAAACAGGTGGTGTAAAGGCAGGGAGATCGCTATTGAAAGACGGGTGGGGAGGAGGGGGGGGGGGGGGAATCGAATTTTTATTTTTGAAATTTTTATATTGACTGCGTTCAGTACCATTATTGTACTTCTTCAACCTCCTCTACCCGCCCAACCATACCGTTCGAAACCCAGAAACGTTTTTCTTTGTTTGCAAAAAAAGTAACTTTGAACGAAATTTAATATCCGCTTGTGCTGTTAGGGTTTATCTCCTTCCTTATCTAGCCAGAGTAGAACGCCAGGAGAATGAAGTGATGGGTGTTAGCAGAAACAGATGTAAAACGGTACACGACGTGCACGCAGGTAAAGCAGAAAGGTCGCGTATGTATAAACACTTCTGAAGCTGAAACGTCTTCAGGATAGTGTAGAGAAGTCTAGCACCCATTCAGAATCAGATATCTGGTCGTCATACGCTTTGCCTCTTTCCTCCACCCTCCCTCTTTCACCCTCTTCACCTCCCCCTCTCTCCCCTTTCCTCTCGTATTTTTGTCAAGGTCTTTTCTTACTATCAAAGTTTGTCCTCCTGATTTTGTTTGTTAACGTTTTCGAATTTTGGAATTAAAGTTTTAAGACCTCTTTCTCTGGCGCCTTCAGGAAAAAGAAAAGAAATTTCAAGCAGTAAAATTACATCCGGAGCTCCCACACTTCTTGTTTCTTTTTCCCTCGGAAACACAATAATGTCAATATCATTGAAATCTCAGGATATGCTTAGTTTCAAGTGGACGAACAGTGCATGCAGTTTATGTGAAGACTAAAGACATATTAAATTGATTATACATGCATGTTTATATGTCCATGCGTGAGAATAAACTGTGTGCAGTGGTCTAAAGTCACTTGTATATGAACAGACGTTAAAATGAATTATTTAATTTAAAAAAAATCCAGTAGACCTACCTACTATCTGATGTTGTCCCTGAGAGTTTTAACTACTTGCGGAAAAATTCGGTCTTAAAGCGATTAGGAAAAAAAAGAGTATAGTATACAAAATAGCAGACAGTGAAGGATACGTTAAAACAAAAAGAAAAAGTATGAGTTCATAAACAGACAGTGAATGGCTAATGTTTTGTTTTTTTGCCCTGGCCGTGTTTGGAAATTCTCTTGCAGTAAGAAGCCTAAAAGGCTGCTGTTTTTAAGTTGTTGGTTTTTGTGGTTGGATTCACGCGGCTGCTTCTCCTTCGCATAATCTCACACGCTGACATTCAGCGAGCTTTCTGCCTCCCTCAAATTCCTCCCTACAACCCCACACCCCTCCTCCAGTTATTAATATTTTTCACTACACGTACATTTTAAAATTCGTCTTACCTCATACCCTAGTGTGATCTTCCTCCTCGTTCACTTTCTGTTTAGTATTATTGTTCTTTCCTGCTCTTTCCCCTTAGGCTGCCCTCTGCCTATCAGCAGAGGAACCCCTTTGCTGTTTTTCTCTTCAATATTACGTTTCCCATTCCACCTTCGTCCCCAAACACCTCGGTCTCGCCTGGTCACGCGTCTCTCATTCTTATTTCCCTCTCATCCTCCTAACCTGTACGTTACCTCTTCTTCCCATCGCTTTACCTTTCGCTCATTCTCGCCTTGTTTTCTTGGGCTTCGCCGTGCGTACTACGAGTTTGGCACGGGGGTAGAGCTCTCACAGACTTAGTCTTGGCAAGACGTTTTCTTGCTGTACAGAGGCTTGCAAGCCAATGTTCTTGATGAGAGGAGAGTGTCAGTAGTCGTCCTCTGTTAGTGCATTTTTTGTCGAGCAGTTACTATGTCTGATTTGTCGTTTTGAATCTTGACATATTTGATAGTTTTCAGTTCGTTTCTTACCGTTTTCTTTTTTGTTGTTGTTGTCTTCATCTCAAGTGTTTTTAAAGTCAGGAAACAGAGTATGTGGAAACATGACCTGTAGGAAAGCAGTTGTTGAAAGTGAATCAATTTTGCTTTTACAATAAAGTACATTTACGTGTGCAGCAGCTGGTGTTCTGGTTGAGAAAAATGTGCAGGTGCGCAGGGAAAAGACGACAATGCTAGATAATTGCGGAGAACTAACCTAGCAAGAAGACTGCGAGCCCTGTAAGAGCGGTGTACAGTTTCAGAAAGTTTGTGACGCTGGAGTGTGTTTACATTTCATTCAGCTGCTACCTGTATGTGTGAGAGTAAATGAAAAGAGTTTCTGTTCAAAACTGTGTAACGTTTTCTTTTGATTTGGGCGTGCTTCTGGCGGGATCTTTTTAAATTTTGAAAGTGATCTTTTCAACTGACTGGTAGCATATTGCAGCCAAAAAGAGCAGTTAAAACTAATATGCCGTTAATAGTTAAGTGATTTAGCTTTTCAAAATTTAACAGCTCAAAAACGTACATTTGGGTACATTTAACCTAAGTAAGCAACTTCTAGCGTGTTGAATACTCTCTCTTCTAGCCCGTCGGAGTACTCAGTTTTGGTTTGGTGTAAGCCTAATGCTTGTTGCTGGCTTGTTAAAACAGTGTTATTAGATGTTTGACGGTATCAGATCAGAGAGAGAGATAGAGACAGAGAGAGTGGGTAATGATGGAATGAGGGTAGGGGGCGCGACGGCGAGCTTTCTTCATTCTTTGCGTGGATGTAACAAGTTGACGTAAGTGCTCGGGCCCTGTGTTTGCTTGGGAAAGGATTTACCTGAGTTTGCGACATTTGGTCTCCGCTAATCTCAGTTTCAGTCCTGTTCCTCCCTGTGCGCACCTACTTGCGTTACATTGCAGTTGAAGCTGCCCTGGAAAAGGTTTAGTTTGTCAGAGCAGGATGGACTTTTTCAAAACAGTTACTGTGTACACATTAATTTTATTTACACTGTAATTTCACTTTCAGCTGTTGTGACCCGATTCCAGGATTTGTTGCAACTAATTATACGAAAACTGGTCCTAAAAGAGTTTTGCTTGTAACAGTTGCGAAGGGATATGCACGTTGTCAGACTGAACAGCTAAATGCCGAAAAGAGGCCTGAATATTTTCTTTTATTAATATTAGCACGATGATAATGATTCCTAACCTGCGGCGGTATTATGTGTGCGATAAAGTGACAACGCAAGGTGAAAACGGTAAACTGTCTGAGCATCGCAACAGTAAAAAACACTAGTTTTAATTGATAGGTTGTTACTGTTGTGTGAAGTGCTCTATCTGTTGTCTGTGCAGTGCTTGAACTGAAGAGATTGCTAGCGAGATGCCTCCCTAAAAATAACAGCAGGGTGCTTCAACCCTCCTTCCCGCACATATCAGTGCCGCTTTCTTCACCTTCAGTCTTCATTTGTGTGCACCTGTGACTTCTTTTTATCACGTTCATTTCTTCTTGGGTCAGTAATAATAAAGACATAACCGTGCAAAAGAGTAACAAGCAGACCAATCCTAATTCCTATTCAATCCCAATGCCGATTCTCTTCATGTGGAGTACTCTTGACACTTTCTGCTTTTGCGGTCATCACTCTTCTGGCATGTCCTTGTGCCAATTACTGTGGATGCGCTTGATAACGTCTCCATTATTGTGCTGATTGTGTGATGACTGGCTGTTTTATCTGCGGCTGTCATTATTGTTCAGGACTCGGTTGCTGCTGACGTTTTCACCATACTAACTTGCCCTATTGTTTCATTGAATCTAGCGTGCTCTGTCGAAATCTAAAACAAACAAACAAACATATAACGAATTACATATCAGGATATACCTAGACGCACGGTCCCATCGTGGTTGAAACACCTACCTTGACTATCAGCCACTTTTTGTGTCTGAATGGTTCTGGAGGTCATCACCAGCAGCACCTGCAGGGGTCCGATGCTGCCGGCACGCGTCCTAATGACGGCTGCAGGGACTCCACCTCCTGGGACTCCGCCTCCCAGTCCTCCAGCTCCGTATGTGTCTTGTCAAGGTCCTCGAGGTCCCTTTATTGGGTCTCGCAGAGCTATCATACGTTTCCAGCGACGACTGAGCGTTCCCGTGGTGTCTGTTTCAGTCCAGCGCCTGGACCTGCAGCGGCAGAGCTCCGATGACACGGAGACAGTCCGCGGCCAGATCGTAATCTCCCTCATCTCAAGGGATCGGGGCGGGTCTGGGCCAGTCGTCACAGACGCCTCGGGCATTTCCCCGTCCATTCCCTACGACCCCAATGAGCTTCCAGATGGGTGAGTAGCCATTTAAAAACTTTGATTGGTGTGTGTGTGTGTGTGCTTTTATTTGTTTTAAAAATCCAGCCCCTCTCAGTTTTACTTGAGTGTTTAAAAAATCTTCACCATTGAGCACGATCTTCTTCTTCTTCTTCTTCTTCTTCTTCTTCTTCTTCTTCTTCTTCTTCTTCTTCTTCTTCTTCTTCTTCTTCGTCTGTGGAACACTTCACTCAGCTTCCAAATAATATTTCTTCATTCTGGAATGTGTTGTCGCTTGTTCGTCGAGATTTGTTTATGTTGTGTCTTCTGTTTTGAATGTCACGCAATATGCTTGCCTCTACCGAAGATAATCCAAACACTTGTAGCCACCAATCTTGTTTACACCACGCTCCGTGTGAGGCTGAGCACCAGCGTTTGAGCACTGTGCCCTACATCCCATGTTTTCGCCTGCGTGCCGCGTTATAGACGATACAGCTTCAAAGACAATCGGGCTGTCAGGGATCTACGAGCTACAGCGATCGCGAATGTACTGAACTGCGACGATCGCGATTGAATCCTTTGAACGGTCTTTGGGTACAATGTGCGCTTCAGTGACTAATAGATTCCTATTTCGAACTCCGGGGACTGGGATCGTGGGCGTCAGGAAGCGCTTATTGTATCAGAGAAAGAGAAAGAAAGATCTTAGAGATGGAAGTATGAGGTGTCATCCTAGGGAAGTGATGTTTTGGATGGAAGATCTAGAAAGGGGAGGCAGGGGAGGGAACTAGAAAGAGAAGAGCAGAAATTGGGACAGACGAAGAGGGATAAGGTGGTTGGAGTGTACGTCGTAAGGGTATGAGAAAAGAGATAGGGGGTAGGAGGGTGGGGGGAGTGTTAGTAGCGTCAGATGAGTTTCGGGTGTTTCTCATCCACAACATTGTGCCGATTCTCATCTGGGAAAGACATTTTACCTAGCAGTTGCAGGTGAAGAATAGGTAAAGAGCGTAGGCTGGACCGAATTCCAGAACCTTAGTGTTGTACACCGACGTCGATTCATGTGTGGATCTAAGCTCCCTGATATGGAAAAATGAAGCACACCGTTACCGGGTAAAGATCACACACTAGGTTAGAAAAAGGATGTGGAGAGACATCAAATGAGAGAAAAGATAAGGAGTCGAATAAGGGCAATGAGAGAGCTAGAGAGAAAGGAGGGGGGGGAGGGGGGCGTGAGCGTGCAATGAACTGGACGGATATGACGTAATAGGGAAAGCTACGTCGGAGTGTGTGTGTGTGAGAGAGAGAGAGAGCGTTCGTTCGTTAGTTCGTTCGTTAGTTCGTTCTTCCTCCGTTCGTTCCTTCCTCCCTTTGTTCATTCTAAGAAGCGTGGACCCTTGTAATGGCCGATGAACAAGATTTAATCATAGCTTGAGTTAACTTACGCGACTGTGCTTTAAGAGAGGTAAGGTATACTGATTGTTATAATTATTAGGATCCGAGGTTGAAACATAGGTCAAAAGCACAGAATTTTAAAGAATTAAGATTAATTTGGGGGTTTACTTTCTGATAATTTTCAGGGGTGATCATTTCTTTCAAAGACCTCTGGGTATGCTGTAGTGCAGTATGAAAGTTGGTCTTTGTAGGGGTGGGAGAAAATCTGGAAGAGAAACATGAAGTAAGAAGGCAGATGTGCCTTTGTAGATGTACATGAACTGGGCTTTTATTTTGTTTTGGCTGGGCGTATTTTTGTTTACTTGCTCTACATCAAAACAGCCGTTTTTGTCGCTCAATACTTGCATACTTTTTACGTTGACACCTCCATTTTGTGTCAGCTTTGGGGGTTTCTAGCATAAATAGATACACTGTTTACATTTATTTCGGTTTGATACATACTATGAGGCTTTTAAAAAAAAGGTCATGCGTAGGCCTAGGGAATTATTTCGCAGGTCTAATAAAAAAACAAAGGGAAATAATGTAATCCTATCCTATCCTGTCCCGTAACCCGGAGGTCGTAGGGGCACCACAGATGATCGTTTAACCAGCATACTCCATCTTTCTCTGTCCTCAGCAGCCCTGATGGCTTCGCTCAGTGTCAAACCAGTCCATTCTCGAATGTTGTCCTCCCACCTTTTTTTCGGTCTCTTCTTCTACCTCCTTGCACTGTGCCTTGCAGAATAGTCTTTGCAAGGCCTGATGATCTGGTGACGTGGCCATACCATCGGAGTTTCCGTTTCTTCACCACTGTGAGCAGGTCATCGTGTTGTCCAATGGCTTGTGTGATGGTCTGTCGGACTTCGTCGTTGGTGATGTGTTGGGTATGGGAAATGCCCAGAAGTCTTCTGTAGCACCTCATCTCCATGCTTTGTATTCTTCGTTGGAGATCTGCTGTGAGGGTCCATGCTTTGCAAGCATATAGGAAGATGGAGATGACGAGGGAGCGCAGCAGTCTTACTTTGGAATGTAGACTGATGGTCCTGTCTTTCCAAATGAAAAAAAAATGTAATCAGAATCTTAATATTTTAGAAGTTGGGGTAAAAAACGAAGTCTTGAAGCAATGTGAATGATAGGAACATATCCGCAAATTTAAAGTCTCCATTTAAATTACAGTTTCGTTGACAGACGCCGTTCATCGTGAAGGTCCTAAACAAGCTCTCTGTGCGTGTTCGCACACGTACACAAACAAGTTGTTGATTTGCCTGAAAGCAGCTCAGGCATTTTAAAAGCGGGCCTTTTTGCTCTAGATGACACGCGTGCTGCTTGAACAGAGCCTCTCCCTTGTTGGCGGTCATTATCTGTTTATTGTCAGGAAAATGGAGAGATCGCGGTTGGCATCTTCGAGGGAAAATTGATGTCAGATGAAAATGGGATGTCGGAGCTGTCAGATTTGACCCGGATAAATTGTCTTAGAAAGCAGTTGTTGAAAGTGGGGAGAGACAGATACTTAGCAGTAATTCACCTTCAAACGCCTGTGCTAGTTTTAGCTAAAGCATACCTCTTGGCGGGTTGATAAAGACCTATTTTTGAGAACAAGCGCGAAAGTGTGGATGGCTTGTATTTGAAAAGAAGGCACTGTTTTTTTTGTCTGGGCAAGAAAGTCGGGTTTAGAAATGTGTAGAATGTTTTTGCTCATGATAGTGAAGAATTAATAGTTTTCACAGTGATACGTGTAAACGTTACCCTTTCCTATTTCAACTGTGGTTTACAAGCGTGATCTGTGTTCGTAGAGCGCACTGTTGGCGATGCTCACCCGATACGAAACGGGACAAAAGACGGGCTTCATTCCATCATTATGATTCTGGTAGAAAATACATTTTCCCTAAGAGAAAAGATTCCTGTGAAATCCTGGACGCAAATATAACAGCACTACGGATATCTTGATATGGCGTATCACGAGAGTCATTCTGTTTGACATTTCCTTCCAGTGTATCATACGCATTGATTTGGCAAGAGGTTTTCTGAACAAAGCTGCTCGAAATATTTGCTCAAATGCGTAGGTCTACAGCTAAGTCACACATGACCAGTCTAAGGTCATTTTGTGCAAACAAAGAGTTTATTAATCCACTTTATTAAGTTAAAGTTCTCACAAGACGTTCGCAGTTTCTCGATAACATCACCTCGCGAGTCAATACGCGTCTCTCAATACCACAGGCACACAGTACTCCCGCTTTGGTTAATTCACAATAACGCTTTGGTTGGAGCATCTTCGTCAGGCACTGATGCGTTAATCTGTTGAATTGGACACCTTCACCTCTGTTCTAAGGGACATAGCCTACGCCTTCCATTTACTCCTATAAGTATAACCTATGCCTTCCATTTACTTCTATAGCAGACAGCCTTTTGAGCGGTCGGACACAATGTTTAGATTAATTTGAACGGTCTGACACAAAGTTTAGATTCAATGTTCGCAACTATCAAACAAACAATTTCTGAATATATGTCACAATGATCAAATAGTCATCTCTTAGCGTGGTTTAAACATTTGTGCGAAATTTGTATCTTGACCTCAGACGCACTTTAAATCCGAACTTTCTCGATGGACAGATATTCCATCTGCCCCTGACCCTCCTCTCCTCCCTCCCTCCCAACCTCTCTCTCTCTCTCTCTCTCTCTCTCTCTCTCTCTCTCTCTCTCTCTCTCTCTCTCTCTCTCTCTCCACTCTGCAATTTTTGCGATTTTGTTCACTACAACCACCCATCGCGACCGCGCACAAGATGATTTAACATGTTAACCCTCAGGTATCTCAAGAATGAGTAAATTGACTTTAACTAATCTGTCTCTCAAGCTTTAAGAACCTTTATCTTTGGGTTTGGCAGACGGTTTCTAGCTCAGCGGGTCACGAGCACCCCGTCAAATGAAGACGGATGCTGGTGTAGCTACGATGTGTATCAGATAATAGCCGTAATACCTCGCTGGGCAACAATAGTTTTTGGTGTTCACACCATAGCCACCAGAAACGTAGAGTGAGTCTAGAGTCGAGGAAAGTTACACACGGAATTTATTAGATTAATTTTTACTATAGACAAAGACCGTACATTCATAGACTGTTGCTATTCAGCCAGGGATTCGCCATCTTTAATGGCAATTATCTTGTATTGAAGGGATTTTTCTACGTGCTTCACTTTTACCAGTAGAGTGGGTATGTTCTATCCAACCATTATCTTTGTCAGCGGCATTACCTTTCTCGTCGTCTTTTTCCTTTTTGTCAGCATCTTCTTTGTCAACATTATCACTTTTTCCCCACCTTCCTCTACATGTTTTAATTCTTATTTCTGCACTAACATTGCTGAAGTGTCTTGTCTGTTGTGTGAAACTCATTTCCTGTTATTTGACTAGTGACGTTTTGTTTGTTTGTTTGTAGATTATAGTCACACGACACTTTCACACTTTTAGTGACGTCCTCCTCTGAGCCCTCCATATATTTTTGTTCTTCTTTCTGCAGTGACATCGTCACTATTAAAAAGGTTGGTCGCACTACAACACTGTACAACAATACACTACGACTTTGTGTCTCACGCGTCTGTAATATTGAACTAGCTTCCCTAGTTTGATAGTAACAAAATTACTTGATTTACAGGTGGGAAGAGAGGCGGTCAGCCAGCGGCAGAGTACACTATGTAAATCATGTCACCAGAACCACACAGTGGGAAAGACCTACCAGGTAAGTTTTAAAATTATACGCAATTGATTAGGAGTGCCGATGCTACTAAATGTTGTGGCCGGTTCGTGAATTTTAGTGGTAATCTAGAAACAGACTCACCAGGCATAACAGAAATAGATCAGCAGTTCTGCTGTTTGCCGATGACAAAGTAGGGAGAGGGACAGAGGGAGGCACGGTGGCTAAATGGTAGAGCTTTGGCTTGCGGATCTGACGGTCCCGGGTTCGAGCCAAGGTCGGGGCATTGTGTTGTGTCCTTGGGAAAGACACTTTACTCCCGTTTCCTACTCCTTCGGATAAGAGTATAAACCGAGGTCTAGTCTGTGTCGCATACATTCCATCGTAACGGACTTTAAAAATCCTGACGCTCATGTCCTAGACGGGTGAGTGCCGGTGACAAGAACACATCCAACATGCACCTAGGTCCCTGGCTGCCCAGGATTGTGCTCAGTTGTCTGGAGCGTTATTACGATGCGCCCAAAGGCTGCAAGTTGGCGCCTCGGGCGGCTTGTGTTAGATCCTGTGTCGGCCAGCGCCTTGAGCAGCTCTTGAGCTGGAAAAGCGCTATATAAGAACGATTAAATAAATAAATAAAAGTATTAGGTAGCAGATCGTTATGAAATGTGAACTAAACACATTAAAGGATGAACGATACTGAAAACATGCAGAATGGCGGAATTTGGTAAAAGAAGAAAGAGGAGTAGGGGAGCAGTAAAATTGAACGAGACGTATTTATACATTTTTTTTATTCTAGTGGATGAAGTTGTTCGTGGAATTTAATGTAGACACAAAAACGTTATGCACCCGTACACCTCCACCACTTCTCCCACTCACCACCCCAAATCAAATGTCAGGACGTCCATCGTTCCTCACATTCCTTCAGGGCTCGAAATTAGCGGGGGCCCGGGGCCAAAAACCCGCAAAGTTGATTTCGGGCTCGGAATGTTAAAAAACGAAGGGCCCGCTTGGCCCCCAAAATAATTCGTCTGCTACAGCTAGCTCTTCTCGGCAGTTTCGTATTTGGGCCAAGGGAAGCAACCCACACGGTGCCCTAAATTTTGAAAGAAAACAAAAACAGAGAAAAGAAGCGAAAACCCTTTAATTTTGCACTGAAAAGTTTAATATACACTTCAATATCTTTTTAATATAATAAACAAAAGGCTATGGCACAACATAAACGCAAAATGTCCATCTTTGCAAGTACGAAAGTATGGCTACATATCGTCGCCATACAGTTGCTAAAACAATCAGCGATGGCGTATTTTCCAATTTTCAGGCTCACTAGTCACTGGAATATGTGTCACTGAATGTGTGTGTGTGTGTATGTGTGTGTGTGTTTCTTCCCCTTTTTTGTTGGTAATGTTTGAAAGTGAAAGAAAATGCAAATAAAAATGACATCACTCAGCAAAATTGGAAATTCAATTGTTTTTATTTTAGATTATCAGACAAATTGTACTTTCTACTTATTATTGTCAATAATTCTTTTGTTTTTTGTTTGCATTATTTTTTCAAGTTGGGCCCCGAAAGTTGCTTGTGGGCCCTCAGATTTTTCAATCAAGGGGCCCGGTGGCCCCCAAAGACAAAAGTTAATTTCTAGCCCTGGATTCCTTCCTTTAAACGTTCGCCGTTAGTGTCGGTATCAGACAACAAGCCTTATGTCAATAATTCTGGGGTAAATTCGTGCTGCTTGAGTAAACGCAGGAGTAAATTTAGAGTCTGTTTGCTGTGTAACCAAACAAGTCTGATATTGCAGTTACGCCAAGGTCTTGTTTATGCAGTTTCTGGCCAGTTCTCAACCCTTCCCGCTCTTGAAGAAGTATATGTTCCAGAAATTTCTACCAGATCTAGATTCCCGTAGTAATTAATGTTTCCGGTTGAGATTTCAGAGCCCAACGTGCCATAGTTTATTAGGGTGGGTGCTTTGCTGTTTTGCACCTTACATTTTTTTTGGAAGGGCGTTTTTGCATAATATTGTGTTCTAGAAACGCTGGAACCTTTGTGTAAAGAAAGAAGTAGTTTAGAAGTTTGAATGTAAAACTTCGAAGCAAATCATTCTCTAATGTGCTGTTGGTTTTTACAGCGGTCCAGCTGTCCAGCCTTGTCCGATTATAAGGTCAAAAATGCAAACTGAATAAAGTTATATTTTAAAAGCTTGGTTCAGAATCCGATACAGTATCATTTTATGTGATGCTATTGGATTGGGGGGAGGGGGGGGGGAAGAGTGGGGTAGGGGTGTTACTGAAGGTTCGCAGAGAGGTAGTATACCGTAAAAGGCATGGTTTAATTGCTTCTTAATTACAACTACGTTTACCCTTTGGTTGTAGGCCAGCAGTAGAATGCCCCCGACCACAGAGCATTGTCAGTCCCCGCACCGAGCACCACTCGCACTCGCACTCCCCACACTCTCATGCCCTTACCTCATCTTCCACCACCACCACCACCACCACCTCCGCCAGCGGAAGCGCAGTCCTCCGCGGCGGGGATCGAAACGGCAGTGGTGACAATGGCAGCATCACCAGCAGCAACAGCAATGGCCAGAGCAGCAGTCTGGCAGACACCGCCACGGCCACCGCCACCGCCACCACGACGACGACGACTGCAGGAAGCAGCAGTGGCGGCAGCAACACCACCACCAGCACCGCTACGCACCAGTTCGTGCGACGGCGGTCCACGCGACATCGAAACTACCTCAGTCGGGCTCAGCTGCATGACATGGTCGAGCTGCCCGACGGCTACGGTGAGTAGAGAGGGCAGTTCTCGTACAAAATGTGCATTTTTAGTGATTGAATGAATGAATGTTTTAGTTGATGAGCCATGGAATGTCTACGTGAATGAATGAACAATCAAGATTCTAACCGTTATTACTCTTTGAGATGCATACATGTTGGCTGAAAATATTTCGTTTAGTCTCCACCACACTTTTGCCCCCTTCCCCCCCCCCCCCACACACACACATTACATCCTCTCTCTCTCTCTCTCTCACTCACACTCCCTACACTCTCATGCCCTTATCTCATCTTCCACCACGACCACCTCCCCCAGCGAACTTTTGCCCCCTTCTTCCCCTTCCCCCCATCCGCCCCCCCCCCCACACGCACACATTACATCCTCTGTCTGTCTGTCTGTCTGTCTCTCTCTCTCTCTCTCTCTCTCTCTCTCTCTCTCTCTCTCTCTCTCTCTCTCTCTTTCGTTTAGTCTCCACCACACTTTTGCCCCCTTCTTCCCCTTCCCCCCCCACACACACACATTACATCCTCTCTCTCTCTCTCTCTCTCTCTCTCACTCACACTCCCTACACTCTCATGCCCTTACCTCATCTTCCACCACCACCACCTCCGCCAGCGAACTTTTGCCCCCTTCTTCCCCTTCCCCCCCTCCGCCCCCCCTCCGCCCCCCCCCCCCCCCACACACATTACATCCTCTCTCACTCACTCTCTCTCTCTCTCTCTCTCTCTCTCTCTCTCTCTCTCTCTCTCTCTCTCTCTCTCTCGCTCTCTCTCTCTCTCTCTCTCTTTTATGTGGATGGATGGATGTAATTTCTGTTGGCACGGTGGCATCGTTTTTTATTTTCAACGATATTTTGGTGTTCCTATGTTCCAGAACAACGCACAACCCAGCAAGGGCAAATCTATTTCCTTCACACACGCACAGGTGTTAGCACATGGCACGACCCACGGGTTCCAAGGTAAGTACTTTGTGCACATGTTATTGTCAGTCCCCGCACCGAGCACCACTCGCACTCGCACTCCCCATACTCTCATGCCCTTACCTCATCATCGTGTGTGCCTGTATTCGTGTGTACATGTGTTTGTACACATGTATGTTTGTGTGCGCGCGTACGAGACAGTGTGTGCATGCGTAGATAGCACCACTAAAGGAAGAAGAAGACATGAGTTTGTATACATGTATGTGCGTCTGCGGGCCTACGAGAGATTGTACATGCGTAGAGAGAGATTGAGTGTGCGTAGTGTGTGTGTGTGTGTGTGTGTGTGTGTATGTGTGTGTATGTGTGTGTGATCGTTCATACGTACCTATACACGACAGCGCGCGCGTGTAAGCTCGCTTTTTTCCCCGTTGCTTGTTTGTTTATTTGCTCACCTTGTTTGTTTATTTATGTTGCTTAATTTGGCACGTGTGTTAATGCCTTTCTCCTTGTCAATTCCTGTTTTGTCTGTGACCACTAGCCAATACATGTAATTACTAAAATTTTCAGTCAATATATTGTATAATAACTATTGTCTTAAATTTGACCCACTTCAAAACACACATTGATTGACTGTTCATTTTAGTCAATGCGTGTTTCGCTCAGTCAAGTCTTCTGACAATGTTTCAGAGCACATGCGAGCGTAGAGCATTATTTATATTACACACAAATGTGATGAGCTCTGATCATAAACCTTGAGTTGTGTTAATCGGCACGTAACTGATTAGGTTGTTTGAAAATAAATCACTACATTACATGATTACAACTTCAGTGAAAATCGCGTGATGACGATTGCGATTTCAAACAAACCACAAACTCGGATGAGAGTATAAACTGAGGTCTAGTCTGTGTCGCATACATTCCATCATAACGGACTTTAAAGATCTTGACGCTCATGTCCTAGACGGGTGAGGGCCGGTGACAAGAACACACCCAGCATGCACCTAGGTCCTTCTCCCCCATCCCTGGCTGCCCAGGATTGTGCTCAGTTGTCTGGAGCGTTATTACGATGCTCCCAAAGGCAGCAAGTTAGCACCTGGGGCGGCTTGAGTTAGATCCTGTATCGGCCAGCGCCTTGAGTCGCCAAGTACGGCGAGATATGTGCGCTGTATAAATCCTTGATAATAATAATAAATAATAATAATAATAATTCCAGACAAAACTACGTCGATCATTCATTCCAGACTTGCTTTGCCGGCTCCTCACCACAAATGATGGACGTGAACGAAAAGTACAACAGTTTTAGTTGCCAAGGCGAAATATTACGACTTTTACACGTATTTATTAATAGTCGATTCAGTCCTGATGCTTGAATCTTGATATGTGTAACTCGAATTCGTTTATTCACGCTGCATGTTCACTCAGCAACAAGGCAGGAGTCGTCGTAAACAGTTTTTCAACTTTATTCAGCAGACACCAACAACTGCGTACAAGATCGCTTTCCAAAAATCACTTTTTCAAGCAGGCAGTGCATTACTCATAACATCTCTGCAATCCAATAAGGCTTAGAACATTCCAGAATGACGCAATAATACCCAGTCAAAATAAAACTCGTCACCAGAACTGTCTTACGACATAGAACATTCCTCAGTTTTTGAAGAATTGCTTAGCTATTACCAGATGGGTCTGAAATTTTTTATCGATAATAAGGAATTCCAGAAAATTCTCAACGATACTACCACAATCCTATCCTATCCTATCCCGTAACTCGGAGGTCGTAGGGGCACCACAGATGATAGTTTAACCAGCGTACTCCATCTTTTCCTGTCCTCGGCAACCCTGATGGTTTCGCTCAGTGTCAAACCAGTCCATTCTCGAATGTTGTCCTCCCATCTCTTTTTCGGTCTCCCTCTTCTTCTACCTCCTTGCACTGTGCCTTGCAGGATGGTCTTTGCAAGACATGATGATCTGGTGACTTGGCCATACCATCTGAGTTTCCGTTTTTTCACCAATGTGAGCAGGTCATCGTGTTGTCCAATGGCTTGTGTGATGGTCTGTCGGACTTCGTCGTTGGTGATGTGCTGGTATAGGAAATGCCCAGAAGTCTTCTGTAGCACCTCATCTCCATGCTTTGTATTCTTCGTTGTAGATCTGCTGTGAGGGTCCATGTTTCGCAAGCGTATAGGAAGATATATATGACAAGGGAGCGCAGCAGTCTTACCTTGGAATGTAGACCGATGGTCCTGTCTTTTTCCAAATGGGCTTCAACCTCGCTAGGGCCGCAGTTGTTTGTGCGATCCTGGAGAGGACTTCCTGTCTCTCTCTCTCTCTCTCTCTCTCTCTCTCTCTCTCTCTCTCTCTCTCTCTCTCTCTCTCTCCCCCTCCCTCCCTCTCTCCCTCCCTCTCTCCCTCCCTCTCTCTCTCCCTCCCTCCCTCCCGCTCTCTCTCTCTCTCTCTCTCTCTCTCTCTCTCTCGCTCGCTCTCGTCAGTAATGGTATGGCCTTCAAGAATGAGATGCAATAGACAGTGAAACAAAAAGACAGATACACAAAGAGGGTGACAGGGACAGAGATGGGCAAGGAGAGAAAGTTGTAAATTTAAATTTGTACATTTTAAGCATATTTTTAAATTTTAAATTTCTTTGCATGAGTGAGAGAGACAGAGGGAGAGAGAGAGAGAGAGAATTTTAAATGTAAATGTGTACATTTTAAGCTTAGTTTTAATATTTACTAACTTCTACTTAACGTGGTTTAGTTGTGTAGATGTGTCACTGTGAGTGTGCATATTGAACTAAAGGAACAACAAATGATTGTGGGGGTCATTCATTTATTAATGTTTACAACCAGCGGCAATTAATGCCGAATGACAGTTCAGTCAATTCGTGTATTGACCACAGCATTTTTTAAAAATATAAAATACACGTATTGACTGGAAATTTTAGTCATTACATGTATTGGCTAATGGTCACAGTCAAAACACGAATTGACAGTTTTTTTTTGACAGTACACGCATTGACTGAATACACAGATTGCCGGTAACATATATATATCGCTCTGGTACCTTTTTGCCCTCACAATGTTATTAAGCCCATGATACTGATAGAAACAACCCCACAGATCACAATGAAAAACTGGCAGTTTCAGTTTTCCTCCAGTTGCTGGCATACATCAGACATCACGGTAGAATACAGACGATGGTGTGCTCTATCATTAAGCTAACGTCTACAGCTGGGACTAACACATATAGACCTGGAGGTGTATTTCACATGTCTAGTGATTTGACGTGCCAGGCAAATGTACCTGTATCTCAGTTACGCTTCGTTGGCGTTCTGTGTTGGTGTGATGTCGTACAACTATGTTTTGGTGGTATGCCACTCGTCTCAATTTATCACTCAGATAACCTTGCACTTACACTTCTTTTCTTGGCACTTTTGTTTAGGAGGAATGGTGGGAGCGTGAGTAAGAATTTCTGTTATATTCTTGGCACCACGGTATCATTATGATTGTGTGTGTGTGTGTGTGTGTGTGTGTGTGTGTGTGTTTGTCTGTGAGATTTATTTTGTGTACTTAATTTCCAAATAAGTACACTTATCTTTCTGCTTTAATGGCCATAATACTGTCGATTTTCACAGATTGTGTAGATTTAATTTATGTCTGTGTAGCTTACTTTTTTTTTTTTTTTTTTTTAAATACAACGCATAAGACATTTTATATTACACTTAATAACGAAAACGTCATTGGGAAAGCAGTGATGATTTTTATTTTTTTTTTTTTTTGCTTGACTAAGTTATATTGGATTGGAAAAGATGTTGGTTCAGATTGAAAGAGCATTCATTGGGTTGCACCTTTTAAGATCTCTGGTAAACTATCGAAGCACGGACTTCCGGTTGAACGACACTCTATTCTACAACAGCCGCAAGTGCGCTCCCCACCTACCCACCCACCCACCTCTTTCCTCCCGGCTCCTTCTAGACTCTTCTTTGATGTAAACCGTCATAGACGGGAACTGCATTGCAGGCACCTTTGGCTGGCGATGCCACCTTGATGCAAAGCGCTATAGGCACCATTACGGCATTTTAGTTGTAACTAAGTGGTATGATAACCTATGCGCACGATAGACTCTCGAGCTATGTGCAGCCGATTTCCTCTCATTCTTGGCAGGTGTCAATGCAGCGGTAGATTGCAGGCGATGTTGTCAAGGGTACAACGACAGAGCGTGAAACCGTTTAGTTGCGGGTTATTGGCGGAAAGATATACATTAGACTGGAAATGGGTTAGGCAAAAGATTGAGGTGAGGGGGTGGAGTTGGGAAGGGGGATGGGGGGTGGAGAGCACGGAGGAAAGCAAAGACTATGAGGGCGTTATAGATGCTGTTTTGGGGGAAAAGATATGCGAAGTGATCAGCTGTAGCGTTCTCATGACAACCACCGATGTGATTTGGGATTTTTTTGTTTCTTTGGCTGCAGTTTATTATCCCTTTTTATCAGGAATTTCTGGGCCGCCTCCCCCGGGGAAGGCGTAGTCGCAGCCAGTGGCGCGCCCAAACCCAACCTACCTAACATTATTTGTGAATTTTTGCTGGGGGAGCAAACCGGAGTACCCGGAGAAAACCCCCGAGACGTTGCCCGAGTCGAAAGTAAATAATATTCGGAGAAACATAACGCCCAGATGCTGGCTCGAACCCACACCTTTCAGGCGCCATTGGTTTCTGGCTTGTGGACAAGGCAAGTTAGTCCCGCCTTTGCCCACTCGGCCACAACGCTCGGCTTTTTAATTTTTTTTATAAATTTTTTTTTAAATTAATGTGTATTTACTTGTGTATACAAAAATTAATATTAGTGTTTGGGGTGGGGTGGGGTGAGAGGGGTTTGGAGAGGTAGAACGGGGAATAACTGTTCACAGAAAGATAAAGGGAGGACACTCTGGTACCGAACCGTAGCAATCCTTCCCGCCCACCCTCCTCTCGGCCTCCGACACACCCAAACTCTGATAGCTTCTAATGGGTCGAGTTAGGGAGAGGGTATGGTATGGGAGTGTACATTCTGTCGAATAATCTGTTCGTATTTTAATTTTTATGGATTCTAATAGTTTGAAGTTGCTGTTGCTGTAATGCGATCAAAATAAGTTTACCTTAGTCCACTTAACTTACTCGAAGAAGTGCAGTGCATTGTTGCAATCACTGCCACCGTTACATTGTGCATTATTGAACATTTCTGGGAATATCGCCCAAACTTTGGTCTATTTCTAGAACATCTTTTTTTTTCCCTCGCCTAAAAGAACATCGTCATTGTACACTGGTGCGCAAAGATCTGTAATATTTTTTGTTCAGACTAGAATAGAGAGAGGCTACCAAGCTTTCACGCGCGGAAGGTATTTCTTATAGCTGGGTCGTGTGATAATAGAGAAGGTTACTCCAACCAGACGTACCTTGGGAATTGTTCACGTCACATTGTATCATATCGCAAATGTCTTGAAGGTTGTGTCTACTGGATAGGTTCAGTGGTGTTTGCAGGAGCTATTTCTGTCACATACCTCCCATCTTCACCCTACTCCACCCCACCCCACCCCATCCATAAAAAAATCTTACCGGTAGGTATTTGTACGCCTTGTACAAAGAATGCCATATAGCATTGGCGTGGATGTCTAAAATGGTGGTAGATGCTGATAAGAATAGACTGACTATTTTGAGCGATGACGGTTTCTTTGCAACACTGCATTTTTGATGCAGTTGTTTAAGCAGGCTTTCTTTCTGTTATCCCCGTCAGTAACGTTGTTGGAGCGCAGTTCCAGCTCCCATGGATGTAGAATGGTTCATTTTACATTTAACATACTAGTTATTTCTTCGAAATTATGGCACTCTTGGTATAATTTCCACCACTTCCCATTTTCCGTGTTGATCTGTTTTGGGATACCAGTGTAAATTACAAGATCAGATTTCGTTTTGAGGTTCAGTTTTAACTGCATTCGAGACAGTGTCTGATAAATCTTAGATTTTTGTGTATTCTGTTGGTATTTTATAAACTTTTCATCTGTTATAATGCGAGTGACTATGATTCATCTGTTGGTTTGGTTGTGGGGTTTTTCGCGTTAAGTATAATTGGTGTACGTGCGTCGAGTCACTTCCTTCTAATTACACTTGATATGGGATCGCTTGTTTTCAGTTTTCAGACAACCACCACTCAGTTAAAATAATACCAGAACGTGATTCCAATCACGGACATTTCTCATAAAGCTTTGCTTGAGGCTTGTTTGATTTCAGAAAAAATTGGGCAAATGTTGATTCAGTCAGTGCAGTCTAAATGTTTCCAAGACCTACCCGTGCGAACGTCGGGCCCTTACTTCACCTTATAATAATACTATATTTTATTTTCTGATAACTTTTAAGTTGAGGGTCGGCCGCTGTTTAGTTTTATCAGTCCTACACCCCCGCATTTTGCCGTCAAAGCTGATTTTTTCCATTAATTTTAGTGTTCCCCTTTACCCTCTCTCCCTCTCTATACAACATCCCCGGCCTCCCGCCGCACGTCTCTCCGCCCTCCCCTTCCTTTCCACCCCCCTATCTCTCGCTCATCACCTCTTTCCTGAGGTTGTCTATATTTCTTATCGTTTTTATCTGGTTAATGTTTACAGGTTAATCCGTCTCAAGGGTTTGTAGCGATGCTTATGAATCAGAATATATCTGCTTCTTAGTTCAGTATCGCGGATTTGCTGTAGCATGCAAAGCTAAGATAATGATGTAGTTTGTATGTACGCCTGATTGCTTGGTTGTTTTCCAACATCGATATATCTAGCACTTTATTCCGATATTTTGCATAACGCATCACATGTATCGCCAAGCTGGTTGAATCTAGAAAATATATTGTGCAATAATGCCATTCCAAAATATAGATCGTTTTTTAAATTATGCGTTAATTTTTCCAAACGAGTTCACCCCTAGTTTTTTTTCTGTCAATAAAGAAATTAAATTAAGCTTTAACAGTTTATGTGATCGGGTCACAGTGCTTTCCCCTCCCCTGTGTTTTGTTGGTGTTTTTTATTATTGTTGTTGTCGCTAACCACTGTCCCACCATTATTGAGATAAAAAGGTTTTAGTTTCAGTTGACATATTAATTCTTTCTCTTGATCGATACATATACCGCTCTACCAACATTTTTAAAGAAAGTTTTCAGTTCATATTGGCATCTAAAGTTAAAAATGCTCTTTTGATTGGCCATTTGTTGACTTGACTCAGGACTCTCGTTCTTTTCAACAGAAAACTCAGCAGTCAGTACCAGCAATACTATGTATCAGCTGGTGTTAAGTTACATTTCTGTTAGGCATGTACCATCTCATTATGTTTTTTCTACTGTACAGTTACTGTAGCGCCCTGGAGGGGTAGTACTTACAGTTATTATCCCGTTATCGGTATCCCCACAGCAGAAAGGATTGGCACAGGATTGGTGATCAGATACTTGGGATTGAAATCTTGATTGGAGATGTGGTTTGACTGATGGCTGCTTTCAGACAGTTCTTCAGCACTGTGGATGCTGTGTCTGATTTGCGTCAGCAAAGAATACCTGGCATTAACACGGCGTTGACTAAAAACATCTTGTTCGTCTGATAATTTCACTGGGTTTGGGTTTAACCATTGGAGGATGCTGGTTGTTTGTGTTGGTGTGGGTAATCATGATGACGATGATCATGATGATTATGATGACGATGATGAATGCACTTCGCATGCAATTCCTGCGTTTTCCCTCTTTCTACTACAGAATTAACAGACGAGTACATCATGGTTATTTGCGTAATGTTGCAATCAGAAATGAGTAGGGGTACATTCTTAATTGTACTTAGCACACAGAGAGCGTTTGCCTTGCTTTTCATGTGAAAAAAGTCAGGTGATGAATCTGTTTACATTTATGTGAAGGCAAGCAAGACGTCTCATAACCGATTAATTTGAATTTTTGTCAGGAAGGAGAAAGATAGTAATATGAAAAGGAAAGACTTGTTTTCTGAAAACAAGTGTACCGCTGTGCAATCTTAGGTATCAACTAATTAAATCTAAACCTCGGGAGTTCAGAGACGTGGACAGTAAGACTGAATTTTAAATAACGGAATAGGGTATGAATAATTATTTTAGATAAAGCCTGAGAAAGATTCATCTGAAAGAGCAGACGTAAATAATAATAATAATAATAATAATAATAATAATAATAATAATAATAATAATAATAATAATAATAATAAAATTAGGGTAGATCTAGGCGGGGAGAAAGTAGGAGAGACGGAATATAAACAAAAGAAGACGTGATGAGAAACCGCTACATGAGCTCAGCGTGTTCCTGAATATAAGAATAAGGTAACATTAACAGGGCCTGTGAGTAAGAGAGGCCAGGCTAATCGCCTGGGGAACACGAAGGGGTGATGTTTGATAACAGGTGACGACCTTAAGAAAAGAAAAATGGAACAAAAATCCCAAGTCATGAATAGAGTGAAATTAATGCTTATAGAGACGGTATTGTTGAGGGATGACGGGAGGTGAATTCTGGACCTAAGAAAAAAATAAAGGAGAGTAAGTAGGCTATACATAATATTTGGTGGGGTGTTTGAAATTAAAGAGTGCATGGTAGGGTTTGGTGCTGGAAAGGGCGAGAAACGAATGTTGCACTTGTAAAAACAGACTGTTTACTATGCATCCATTCCAGCCTATGAAGTAGCCTACCTTGTTTGTTGGAGTGGAGAGAAGGAGAAGTGAAGGGAGAAGATGGAGGAAAGGAAATATACCGCGTTCTGGAGAGGGGTTTTAGAAATGGGGTTGAGAGTAAAGGACGAAGACAAAACAAAGGAAAGGTAATGTTGCAGTCTGATGCACTTGTTACAAAAAGCATGCTGTGTGCAACCTCCATCCAGACCATGGGTTCTCTCTCTCTCTCTCTCTCCCTCCCTCCCTCCCTCTTTCTCTTTGTCATTCATTCACTTTCTCAGTCAAGGAGAGAGAGAGAAAGAGTGAGAGAGAGCATTTCAAGGCATTTGCTCAGAACATGTGCTTGTTCGACCAGATAGCATCTTTCACTCACTATCGATGTCAACATCTATGTTCTTGTAAGATACTCTGTATGGCCTCTGTCGGGTGACTCGCAAGACACAAACTATGGAACGACTGAAGACTTTCACTTTTGTGTTTTTGGTGTGAGCTCACCCTCACGTAAGGTTTCTGTGCCGGGCTTGGTGCTTGAATGAGTCAGTATTCAGTTAATTTTTGTCTTCAAACAACAAAATGTCTGTTAAGTGTTCAGTTGTTGTTTTTTCTTTCTCTTTGAAATTACTTGTCGCCGACAGACTTTTGCATGTTTTATTTATGAACTATTGTGGAAGTAGAACACGGTCAGTTGGGTGTAATGTATGACTGTTTTTTTTTTGTTTTTTTTTTTTGGGATAGCGAATGATAAAGATAAAAGTGGTAGATATATATATATATATATATATATATATATATATATATATATATATGTAGTGATGAATGATAATAAAGTGGAATGTGCGCTATGAAAATAACTATACTTGTCTAGAATAGCTGTATTACACAATTAACAGTAAATATTTACGTTTTTGGTGAGAAAAAGAGAGAGAAGAGAGAGAGAGAGGGGTAGGTAGGTTGGGAGACGGGGTTGGCACAACAACAAACGTTCTAACCAACCAAATAAACCAACCACCAATGCAGCTGTTGGTCCCCGCGAGGTTAGCGATTAAAAGAGGGAGGAGTGCAGGAAAAGTAAAGCTGAACAGACCATGTAAAACAACCGCCCTTGTCTGCCTACCGTCCCCATCGATACTGAAAGACACGATTATAATGTGAAACAACAATAGTACCAAAAAAAATAACTGGCAACTACCCCTGTCAGCGGTCTCCACGGGAAAGCGAGAAAGATATTGCTGATACCAAACCGAACTTACTGATACAAAGGGAACTGAAGCTGTAAGAGCAAGACCGCGTATTTGCAATCGTAGGTTAAAACCCTGAACATCTGTCCCACACCCATGTCCTGGTTCATTAATTGCTGCAGACAAGTCACTGCAGGCCAGGTGAGAGGAGAGTTAAGGCATCCAGACACTGACAGACACAGTGCTTTCAGATAAGCAGTGGAGTAGGGGAGACTCGCAGAGTTCGCGAATTCTGATGCTCATTGTGCAGGGATGAAAGCAAGTCAGACTTGCTACATGCAGATCATGGCGTGGTGCCAGACCATCACCCGTTCTTTTTATGTTGTTTTTATTTCTTTATTTTTTTTTTGCACCTGCCTGATGTGAATTTGTAAACTCTATAGTATAGTAGCAGGAAGCTTCTTTGGTGTGTAGCAAGGGCATGCAGTAATAATGACCCTCTTTTTGGATACAGGAGAGTCTGGAATGACGTCTTCTGCTAAGTGTATAAAAAGTAAAATATAAAGCGCATCCATATCTCTCTCCATCCCTCCGTCTCTCCCTCCCTCCCTCTCTCCCTCCCTCCCTCCCTCTCTCTCTCTCTCTCTCTCTCTCTCTCTCTCTCTCTCTCTCTCTCTTTTTCTGCCCTGACCGAAGCCAATTATACATACAGCACACATTTTGAGGAGCTGAGATGGCGAAAATAGCACAAAGAAAAAACAAAGAACGTGAACAGTTATAGTACCATTTCCTCGTGGTCCTCCCCATTCATGGCGTGGCATATACACTTTGAAAGGTTAAAAAGTATAAAAGTCAGTAGGTAAATAATGCAGAAATTGTTATCCCCATCCATGATTATGGCATCACTCGGCTTTCTTATGCATTGTGTAGTCTTGTTTGCAGTGTTAAAAATAAACATCCTTGACACCCCTTTGTACTGGCTTTGTTTAGTTTTGCCCGAGTTTGCGTTTTGTTTATTTTCTCTACAAGACAAGAGCTTGTATAGTCTGTCTTTTCACCTGAAGTGGCTTATCCATCAAGCTGCCTTTTTGACTCATATGCATAGCAATGTGAGTCTATGCACTCGCACCACCCAACTCCCGTCCATATACCACACCCCTACCCCAGCAAACAAACAAACAAAAAAATCCAGATTTTTGCAAATCTGTGCGAGATGAGTTCTAAATAGTCCAAAAATGACATTAAAAAATTTGGATTTTTGTCCCTCCATCCGTCTGTTCTCCCTCTGGATGTACAAAACTTGCAAATGGATTAATATCTCAGAACATATTTCAACTTTCACAACCAAACTTGGTAAGATGGTGCATATCCATGAGATCTCATAAATGATCAGTGAATGAATGACTTCATTTCAAAATCAAGATCACAGGGTCAACAATGTTAGTCCAAAAATAACAATTTTTCACAAATTTCACTTTTTCCCCCTAATGTATTATTATTGAACATATGATTCTTTGATGCATGATAGATAAAGATGCGACACACATCCTTTGCACATTTGGTCAACCTCACTCCAAGGTCAGGGTCACTGGAGCTGTCCAAAGTCAGTATAAGTACTTTGAAGGTACTTTGACCCTAATGTATATTTCAAACTTGTATTTAGAGATGATAGATTGATCTTTCATTTATGTTCCGTTTTGGGGTTTGATCTTGAAGGTCAAGGTCATTTTAGGCCTTGCAAAAACATTAAAAATATAGGTCATCATACAGTGGCTCAATTTAAACCATAGTATGCAACCAACAACATTGGGTTATTTGATCGTACACGAGCATGAGAGGTCATGTGAAGGTCAAGGTCAAAGTCACTGAAGGTCAAGGTCATCCCAAGGTCACTGTTTTTTGTTTGCATAATAAACTTTTGCAGTAGTTTATTTGATCATGCATGAGTGTATTTGGAGCTGGAGGTATAAGTAATCTGATGGTCAAGAGCTTAAAAAGACCAAAGTTGATATTACTTTGCATTTTAATGCCATCGTTTCTTCTTTTTTTTCCCCTTTATTCTGGGCACTCATTTTCATGTAAAATCTTGCAAGTTCCATAAGTAGCATGTGATTCATATAGGCTTTGCCCTTCTAGTTACGCACTAAGCATGGGGTAGAGTGGAGAGTGTGCGAGTGTGTGTGTGTGTGTGTGAAAAAAAATCTTCACTGGGTCAGAGAGAGTGCTAGGTTTCAGCAAGGCGGGTGTTGCGGAAGTGTATCTTTGTGCTGTAGATTTGATATGTATTTAATTAGCAACTCGTTTACATGACCCTAAGTCAGAAAATGTGTAGTTTGCGTAATCTCAACTTTTCACCCTGCATGCTATATTTATGTCTTGCGGCTCATCCTGACTGGCTGGTGCCTCTCAGCACATTTCTGCTTTTGAGTTACCCTTTCACAGTCTGCGCTGTTGAACTACCCAGAAAATATGTCCAACCTATACCCAAACACTAACCTTTGCACATTATTTGCCAGTAGTTGCACTTTAGCATGGTTCTCCCCTCCCCTCTCCCCACCCGACAGCCAAATCATTGAACTCTTTACACTGTATCTGTTTGCCAAAACAATTAGCTTTTCACATTTGTTTGTTTAATAATTAGGAAGGTGCACTGAAGCCACACCCTAGAGAAGCAGCTTTATTGATAGCAGAATCAATCTTTTATCACATTTGTGTTGTTTTTCACTATAAGTTCAAGTTCAAGAATACTTTATTATCTCAACAGAGAAATTATGACATACAATTGCTGATCGGTATGAAACATTAAAACAATACATACATAGATAAAACAAGTACACAGTAGACTACATCTATAGTAATAATATTAATAATAATAATAATAATAATAATAATAATAATAATAATAATAATAATAATAATAAAAGGTAAAGGTAGTTCCATAGCCTGTGGCCGTAAGGGAGCGTGATGTTGGAGATCTTGGGCCAGCGTAATGAGGGTGATGCCCATCTCTCTCCCTCGCTGCTTTTCCTTCCCCACCGTACTCAGTCACAGTTGAGTCAACTGGGGGCGTTGTTATTTGTCGCTTCACGTTTTGCGGTCACCCATCCAAGTGCTAACCGCACTGGACGATGCTTAACTTACGACACAGTAGCTTAAAATAATAATAATAATAATAATAATAATAATAATAATAATAATAATAATAATAATAATAATAATAATAATAAAAACAACAACTATAAAAACGACCACCACCACCACCCTCATAATCATCAAGTTCATGTCATGAGATTGCTTGTTAGATCCTGAATTTCAAATTGGATATTGCCTTGAGCTACTCTTTGAGCTGTAATGTATGCTGTATAAGAGCAGTTCCTTTGCTTTTACAAATTTGTTTCATCTGGGTGCCAATACTGATGACATTAAAAGCAATGGAGATAATAGTTTTTCAGTAACTTTTGTTGTTTTTGGTTCGTCATTGTGGTAATCTGTGAGATGTTGGTTTATGTGTTTATTGGTCTAAATCATGAATTTCTGTCCATTCTGTTCAGAGATCTTTTTTGTTGGTATGTTTTCAGAGAGGCTTCCAACTTAGAGCTAAGGGATGAGGACTTGGGTCCTATGCTGGAGGGGTGGGAGGTGCGACGGACTGTCAGCGGCCGTGTGTACTTTGTGGATCATAACAATCGCACAACACAGTTCACCGACCCCAGACTTTCACAGAACCTCCATGTCATCCAAGAAAGATTGTGAGTAAACTGTAGCGAATTTGCCAACATATTTTCGGTGCTTACATTATTTGTGGTCATAGTGAATATGTTTCATTGTCTGTGTTAGAGTCTATTTTGGGCATTGTTAAACTTGTTCCTAATGTGCAGCATTTCTTTTTTTCTGGTGTGCAAACCTTTTGACAAAGGGGTGTGATTTTTATGATAATATTTTGAGAATTAGTGGATACCGATGAGAACTAATGATCACTGAAACTGGATGGATTTGACTGATGCATTTATGTCAGCCAAAGTTTTCCTATCAAGCATTGGTTATATCATTTTATTGTTAGTACTTCGCATGACCTATATATGTATACAACTGCTGACTTGATTTGGTTTTGAAAACAGACGGAGAGATATCCACAGAGAGAACGAACAGATGCTGCAGCCAAAGCACAAACGTGACTTGGTCCAGAAAATGAAGATTCTTCGGCAAGAATTTCAGCCTCTTCAACCGCAGACAGGCCACTGTCGACTGGAGGTTTCAAGAGAAGAAATATTTGAGGTTGGTTTCATGTGTGTGTTTGTGCTTTAGACGCTTGTTGTTATTTGAAGATTTGCATGGAGCTAACAAATAGGCAATGTAAACAGTGGAAGAAGAAAGAGAAAACCATAAGCCATCACTTATTTGCAAGCGATTTTACTGATAAATTGTATTTTTTATTTTCTAACTCTAGATGGGGTTTAAAATATTATTTGTTACGTTTGTGTCTGTTGCATACATCATGTCCTCTGAGTGTAATTATCCTAGGCTCGTGCACATTAAATGGCAGAAGACCACATTATGTCTGTAATTTTATATTTCTTTGTACAACAAATTGTCTTCTGCACTCTTCATTGCATCTTTGTTGGTGTCCCTGACCAGGATTCCTACCGGCAAGTGATGAAGATGCGTTCCAAAGATCTTCGCAAGCGACTGATGGTGAAATTCCATGGAGAAGAAGGGCTGGACTATGGAGGTGTTGCAAGGTTTGTGACAACATTTCATATGATTATAAACTTTCTTTAAGATATTAATTCATTGGTGTGTCCCTGTTGCCTCAATTCTATGTTAATTAGACGACCACAAGCTGTTTATGGGAACGGTTGTTTTCACAATCTCTGTCATAATCTTTAATTTTGCAGTGAAAAGTTGACATTCAAGATTTTACTTTTTATGGGCAGATAACACTCTTTTATCTTTGGCTTTGTATTAGTGCTTTATTAAAACACAAACACAGAAGAATAAATTAATAAATTCTGATAACTTTCTTGTACTAGCTGAATGAAGGCATGTGTGATTGATTGCTTAGCAGATGAAATGAATATTAATTTGTTTTGCTTTTTATGGTGTGTTCTTTGATTTTCAGAGAGTGGTTCTACCTGCTGTCACATGAAATGCTGAACCCATATTACGGGTTGTTTCAATACTCAAGAGAGGATATTTACACACTACAGATCAACCCAGACTCGGGGGTAAATCCGGTAAGTTTTTTTTTTTTTGATTTTGAATTAGTTTAGTTTAAGTTTTCATTTCTTGTGGAGTCCATGTCTGGATGCAGCATGAGGTAGTGTTGGTCACGACATGCTAGAAATGGAGGAATGTTGATCATTTGTGTGCAGTATAATTATCAAAGTACATTTCAGAAGACTGAAATCTAAAGTTTAACCCCAGCCTGAGCCACACCGACCTTATCCTTCCTCATCCTCTCCCATTCCTGAATTCTGAGCATTCGGAGGTTCTTCAGGAAAAAAAACAATACAACTAACAATGGAGCTCTACATGTACATCCAAAATTACCGTGATTAATGTCCTCGGATATATCCATTATCTTCATGGACTTGTCTGTTCATAAAAAAAGTTGCTTCTTTGGTGTATTAATTTGCTGACATAATTTTTGTCTTTCTCCTTCATCTTTGCATTGTCAGTCAAAAACATTGTCTGTGTTTCAGGAACACTTGTCCTACTTTCATTTTGTGGGTCGGGTCATCGGAATGGCAATATTTCATGGGCATTATTTGGATGGAGGCTTTACCATGCCCTTCTACAAGCAGTTGCTGGGAAAACCGGTCACCTTGGATGACCTTGAGAGTGTTGACCCTGAACTTCATCGCAGCCTTTGTTGGATGTTGTAAGTTTACACATCTTATAATCGTTTTTAATGACAGATGTTGTGATTGTGTACTTCAGTGTTAACAACTGTTAGGACATGTTACTGTTTACAGAAACTGTTGGCATGAGGTTATATTAAATACGTGATACGCAGCTTCATTTGTCGTATCATATTCTGTCACATAGTTCATGTTTGAAGTTATTCATATTTTATGAAGCACTGCTTCCCATAGTAACCAACCAACATATTTTGATAAAAATATAATGATATATATCATCCCTATGTCCAATAATTTGGTTCTGTTCTTTGGGATTGATGTGGGCATGTGTGCTGTTGGTTGCCTTTATAAGCATATGGTAGCACATTTCAATGTTTTCACTTAACATTGAATTTGCTGCAGGGAACACAACATTGAGAATGTTCTGGACAACACATTCTCTGTGGAACACAATTCGTTCGGCAAAGTGAAGGAGTATGAGCTGAAACCAGGTGGCAATGAAATCAAGGTTACAGAGGACAACAAGCGAGAATATGTCAAGTAAGTCTACCATTTTCATGTCTGTGTCAAGCCTGTACTTGAGCAATGCTCGTGATTATTGTGTTATTTTCTTGAACTGTTTCTGCTGATGCACAATTTACTTTGATATTTTGAAGTTAAATAGGTTTAATGTTATTGGTATTAGGCAGCTAAATTTACAGCTTTCACCCTTACCTTCTCCACTCCTGACTTTCAGCCCTTTCTTTATGTCTGACCTATATATGCCACTTATCCTTGTTTTTTCTGATCAATTTATTGAAGCAGTTGTTTGAGTGGCACTGGAAAAAGGTTCCATTAGCTGTAACAAAGCAAAATTGTAAAAAACCTTTCCTCGACATGTGTGTGGATTACCTTTGCAAACAGTTCTTGACATACACAAGCAGACAACATGAAGGGTAATTGGCAGGTTGCCAGTTGTTCACTTGTCTGCCTCAGATGGCTTCAAGTTTTTTTTCTCCACCAAGTGTTACGAGGATGTTGTGTGCAAACAATGTTGTAAGTGTTTTAAAAAAAAAATGTGTATATTGGTTTGATTTACTGTATGATTTTAACGTCATAATAAAATTGTTCATAACCGGTAACCCACTAATCAACAGCAGTTGGCCCTCAAGGGGTTTCAACAATTGTCTCAAGAACTGTTTTCATGCAGGAAATAATATTGCTAATTTTTTTTAAATGTCTTTAACGACTTGATTTACTGCAAGGTGGTAATTGTTAAAATACATTATGTGGAAACCATTTCTTATTTATCGTCATAGAAATTGAGAGTGACAAGAGAAAGAAGTTGAAGGCAGGAGGTGATATGTAGAGCATAGCTGCTGTAAACTGTTTTAAAAAACACATAGAGCAGAGTTGAAGGTGAGTGTAGGGGAGAGGTGTTAAAAAAAAAATTCCAGCAAAATCAGTGTGCCAGCTGCTGCTTATGATGTGGATCCTTATATTTTTTTTTTTTACAGACACAGCATTTGCTTCTTTTTGAACCAAGGACATTATTACATTTATATTTGTATTTCACTTTGGGTGTTTATAAGATTACATTTGTTGATATCAGCACGAGTAAAGCATTATGTTCATAGCAGTAAAATGCTTTTGAAGTTTTACCATGCAGTGATGTTTTGCAAACAGTGCAGTAAAGCCTGCTTAATTAGGGATGGATAAACTGTCCTATGCGAGTCTGCTTTTAAAAAAAAAATTATTAAAAGGGGTAAATGATTTACTGTGTTCTTTAATGGAAGATGAAAAGTGGTTTCATTGAGAATGTTCTCAAAACCTTAATCCTGCAAGGTTTCAGAATCTGTGGGTGTGGGGGTGTAGGCTCATATGAATGAGGGTGTCGATGTTTATGCAAGCCTGCATAGACGTGTTTCAAATCATAACCTTTCCCTCATTTCTTTCCAGGCTGTATGTGCAGTGGAGATTCATGCGAGGCATAGAGGCTCAGTTCCTGGCTTTGCAGAAGGGTTTCAATGAAATAATTCCACAGCACCTCCTGCGCACATTTGATGAGAGGGAATTGGAGGTAACGACCTTTGTTATCTCGGTTTTGTTTGGATAGGAAGTTCTGTTGTCTTTGTTTAGTTATGAGTTCTGCAATACTTTTCTGTGTACAATGTGGGCAACTCGTAAGGAACTTTGTTATCTCTGTGATCTTTGTTTTGTTTGGATAGGACGTTCTGTTGTCTTTGTTTAGTTATGAGTTCTGCAATACTTTTCTGTGTACAATGTGGGCAACTCGTAAGGAACTTTGTTATCTCTGTGATCTTTGTTTTGTTTGGATAGGAAGTTCAGTATTTCTGTTGTCTTCATTTAGTTGTGATTTTTGTAATAATTCCCTATGTGCAGTAAGTATTATTATGAATGAGTTACACTGCCAGCAGTATTATTTCAGGGCAGCGATATGTGCTGTTGACTTGCATTTGTGCTCTACAATGTTCATGTTTGTTTTAGTAGCTGCTAGCTGATGTTGAGACTGAATCTTTTTGACTTGAGTTATTTTATTGTGTTTTCTATATTTCGGTATGGTTTTTATGTACTCATTGCCATTGTTTCTGTTTAAAATCTATTCCAGTTGATGATTGGTGGTTTGGGCAAGATTGACCTTGATGACTGGAAGAAGCATACTCGCCTAAAGCATTGCACTTGGGACAGCAACATCGTGCGCTGGTTCTGGCGGGCGGTGGACAGTTTTGACGACGAGATGCGAGCACGTGTTCTGCAGTTTGTCACTGGAAGTTCCCGGGTACCCTTGCAAGGTTTTAAAGCATTGCAAGGTATGTAACACTACTGATGTTTGTTTTCTTTATTTTCTCATTCTGCATATGTGGTATTTGCTACTTTGACATTTATTCCACTTATTTAGAATCTGATGTTTTTGTTACAGTGGCATTAGAATGTGTACTGTGGACTATTGACATTGATTTGTACAGAGTTGTTCACCTGTAAATTGAATAAAGATGATACATTGCAAAATTATTTTTCTAACAGGATCAACTGGTGCTGCTGGCCCTCGGCTGTTTACAATTCATCAGGTTGATATCAACACAGACAACTTACCCAAAGCGCACACTTGGTGTGTATGCTTTTTGTTTTAAGCCATTGTTTTTTGCTTTTTCCACTTGGCTTCTTTATAATATGTGAATTTAGTTTATATTAATTCACAGCTTGTAAAATTATATTATAGCTATTGCATTTGTTGTTTTGTGTGTACTTTAGTTTGGTGTGGTGCCTTGTGAAATAATTACTGTTGTGGCAGCATTTCTGTGAATATATTTCCCACACAAAAGTTTAGCATAAATAATTCTTTTCATGGCATGCCTGATTTTAGAATGACTGAAAGGATTACCTCGGAATAAAATCTGTGTGCATTTAAATCCTGTAATTTGCATTTCAGTTATCATCACATATTATAGGTAGTTATACTACTGCTGTACATGTATAGGAATGTAGGCGGTACATTGGTTTCAACTTTTGATGACTGAATTTTTGTATTTCTTATTTTTATTCCAGCTTTAATCGCCTGGACATCCCTCCCTATGAGTCGTATGAAAAGTTCCTGTCCAAAGTGACCTGTGCAGTGGAAGAGACTTGTGGGTTTGCTGTTGAATGAAAAGTCACTTCAGTCATTTTGGATTTCTACTGATGGACACTGCGGTTAAGCTAACATTGTGGGGACAACTAACTCAGTTTCCTTGATAAACAGTCCTGATTGGTCAGACTAAAGTGCTAGCAGAGCTTAGGGCTGGCTTGACCATTTTCTGCTGCCCTGGTGGCTAGATCCCATGTAAAACTGTGTACACACAATACGCCTTATATCCTGATCCAGTTTCCTCAGCAGTGGTCGTACTGCATCACATTTCAGGAGAAGGAGAGGAGCCCTCAAAGTAGCCTCGTGTCACTGTAAAAAACAACTAAACAAGGTGAATGCTTTGCTCAGTGACATGCACAACATCAGCTCAGAAAGGTTCACAGAAGGCTTGTAAAGTTGTATCTTGTTTCACACTGGATAATTAGCAAGCACTGATACCCTCTCTCTTTTTACATCGCTAAAATGATCAAGATTTTCCAAATCTACCCGGCCCCCACCCCATTCCTAGTGCGTTGTAAGCAGTGGAAAGCAGAGAACAGAAGGTTTTGTTTCTTTTTTTAATTCTTCATTACTCAATGGCAGATATGGGACATGAAAATCCACTGTCCTGAAAAGGGGGAATAACTGATGAATTCCATAAACCAAGTGCATTATATTTGTATGGAGAAGTCTTCTTCAGTAGAAGCTCATTTTTATTGTGTTTCTGTGGATTTCATCATGTTCATCTATCTCTGGAATCTCCCCCTTGAATGTTGCAACTGTCTTTGTGGAGAGTGAATTGTGTGTTCATCCTTTGCAAACCAAAAGACATGGACTGATGGAGAGAATGCTTTTCGTTTGTGTCATAATCTTTGCTTTAAATTGCATTCGTCTTTTGTACAGAAAGATTGTTCTGTATGGGTTAACCTTTGAAATAAAATGATTTTGTACACTATTAAACAGTGAACAAATGGAAAAGTCAGCAGGGCCTTTTGTACAGAAGACAAGGCTTGATTTGTGTGTACTTGTTTGATCAAAAACATTTTTTTTGTACGTGCGGACTTAAATCGAATTTTGAAATGTGTAAGCTCGAGTGTCATTCAGCATATGTCTGCCATATCTTCCAAAGTATGCATCAGCAAAATAGCAAACTGTATCCTTTTTCAGTGTTTTGGACTTGGAAGCAAAGGAGTGAAATGTTATAAATGTGTGACTTATGTTGTATTTTTCATTCTTATGCTGAAGTATAAGTGTTATCAATCCTCAGTCTCTTTACTTTTTGAAAGGAAAGTTCTCTTTACAGAAGCCTATATTTCAAAACATTGCTTGTGTTCTTAATTTAATATAATTATTAATTATTTTTGTCTTTTTCTTACAAACATTACATTTTTAGTTTATGAAACTTTCTTTTTCTCACTTTTTTAAATCTGTAACTTAGTAACTAAAATTTATCGGACAACAAATACGAACTGTAGTAAAATGTATTGTCGCTGTAAGATTCTTTTTTCCCCTGAATTGTTTTTATGATATTGATATTTTAATGTAACTTCTTGATCTTTATTTTTATAATATGGTGTTACAGTAAACACTCTCTGAAATGAATTAAAAGCCTCCGAAATATATATACAAATAAAATATGCCTTTGCTTAGGAGTATGTATTGTCTTAGAGAGAAATATGTGCAAACACAAATACAAGCGTAGAAAGAATCTTAACAGAGAATAAAATGCATGTGCCTTTTGCATTATTTAATACCATCCCTGCATATCACTTTTGCCTTGTCTGTTTTTCAGTAAGATTCTGTCGGTATGCATTTTTTTTAACAGATTGTTTTTAATATTCTGCATATGTTGTAAATGCAGGTATATCCGATCTTTGTTCATAAGGTTTAGAACTAGACTAGCCTATTCATCTTCAAAAGTTACTGTTCAGGATGAGTGCCTGAATTTGAGTACTTTTGTGGTATATGGCTGATTATTTAGGAGAATTCTTACCCTGTCATGTAAGACCCTCTGCTTTGAATGTGAGAGACTGCTCAGAACTTTCTTGTTTTTCTAATTAGTTATACTGTTTTTTGAGAACTCAACATGAATGTTGAATGATGGCGCAGTCAATGCAAACATTTGCCACACTTACATTTATACATGATTTTATATTTATTACTGTATTAGTTACAGCTGTAACTTTCTACTTGACTTCTGCCTCATACTTACATTACATAACAAAATGTCATGTCCATGAACGAGTGCACAATGTGTTTCTTGTGAATAGTGTACATACACAGCACTGAGTAAAATGTTCCTTGATGATGTGTAATATTCTATATTATGGTATATTTATGTAGTGTCAGACTAAACCGTCTATTGTACTCGGCTGCTGATCTTGTATTTTGATCTTGCATGCTGAGATGGTCTCTTAACTTGATTTCAGTTCATTAGGCCTTGCAGCAAAATAATGATGATCCAGTTGTCTGAGTAACAGTGTGATGATAATGAAGAATAAACTTGTATAGAAGGTTTATACGATGAATGATTGTGGCAATGGTAAAAAAAAACTATTGGTTGAATGGATGAATGCGATGATGATGAAAGAATTACCTATGTGAAAGCGTACATGTGAATGATTGTAATAATGAGGAAACTGGAATGATTGTTTTGATACCTGAAGATTGGGAAATTGATAATGATTGTTTTATAGGTTGAAAGATGGAGTGTTTTGATGAATGGTGTGATAATATTTACTGGTAGATGAGAAGATTGGGAATTGCAAATGATGGCGTAATGCAGCAATACTGAATAAATTTTCTGCAAATTTTATAAACTGTGTTGATGTTCATTTCTTGCATGAAAGTTCACCATGTTGAGGCTTTGAATGATGTTATTTGAAGTGAAGAATATGAATCAGTGTTGGTTATATAAATGAAACATTTAGGCAAACACTCATCACCAATTTCACCATTACTTTACTCTTCAGTAAAAATAATAATAATAAACATTTGTACAGCGCCCTTCCTCACTTGAGTTCATAGCGCTTTACAGCAATGAAAAACATTCAGCAAAGTCAAAATGATTTAAACTAAAGAATATTTGTAACGGATAGAAAAGAAAGTTGTTCAAGTCAAATACTATTTTATGATAGTATACATTTGCTATCAAAATTGCTAATTCAAATTTCTTTATTTACAATTGTCTTGATAAATTAATGTCACAGTAGCATGGATCCTCAGTGAACTATTCAACCAGTGTAACAAAGTAAATCCACAGCAGCCTATTGCCCTAAGAGAACAAAATATAGAAATGCTGTTCTGTGAGAAACAAGAGAGTACGCAGCAGTGTCGGTCTATGTATTCACCATAATTTTATTTAAAAATCAATTATTTTCCAAATCTGTTTCGGATGAATCCTAAATTCTCTAGAAATACTACAAGAGGAAATATCGGTCTGCCTGTGTGTTACATGGTTATTTATCAGTTGTGGATTCAGCCCCGATGCTTGACTCTTGATAACGGTAACTCGAATTCGTTTATCTATTCAGCCTGTTCACTCAGCAACAAACAGGAGTCATCGTATAAAGTTGTCCAACTTTGTTCAGCAAACATCAACAACTGCACACAAGATCGCTTTCTGAAATCACCACAAAGATCTTCCAGCATTGCTTATATAGTCTCTATGCAATCAAGAAAAAGTTCCAACATTCCAGCATGACCCAATCAAAATAAAACTTGCTACCTTTGATGGCCTACTAGCGCCAAAAACGGCTTACTAGTAAACAAAAGATCCCTGGTTCGAATCCCGGATTGTCCAACATGTGAACATATTATTTCCCCTTACCATGAACTGGTTCGCTGGTGTCAGAATAATGTGACCAGTAGTCGCCTATACGCTTCGGTGTCGTGTGACCATAATCTACAGTTAAACGCCAACGACCATACCACGTTGAAAACACCGGTTATCGTCCGTTCTGGAGGGGAATTCCAACGATCACCCCTTGGGGTCATGAGCAATCTTGCCACTGTAGATTGTTCAAACCTATAAAGGGAACAGTGAAAGCCACAGTTGAAAACCTGTCTTTCCTTTATCGGCAAGACAAATTCACTGCGGCAACAGTACCCCCGTTGGAGTGCCGGGGGTTTTCAGTATAAATAGTATCCCCACTTTATGGAAATTTAGTGCTTTAAATTCCCACTGTCGCTGTCTTCCTCAATTACTTTTTCCTATTCCTGCTCTGTCCTTCACTCTGCTATACTATCTTCTTCTTCGCTAGATCAATGACCTACCTTTTTTCTTGAAAACTCTTCCTGGACAAGACTCCTTGTTTGTGTATGAGGTCTGTTGGATCAGCTTGGGAGTGTTGGACGCTTTCTGCCGGGTGGTCACTAGGGCTTCCTATGATTGTACTATTTAGCACTATAGGCATTTTATATGTATGTGTTTCATTGATGATTTATAATGATGTTTGTATTCTATTTTGTTTTTGTAACCGGGGTGTTCGCATAGTTGAGGTCAACCCTCAGCCGTCCCCCGCGTGGGATGTCTTTATTGTAAAGTGACTGGCCGGTGGAGGGCATTCAATTTTCCCACTGGGGTTGTTTCAGCAGATCTTTTATGCGGATCGGGGGTTGTCCGGTCCTGATTTGGCTCGGAAGAGTCCGCTGGACCTAAAGCAACAATAAATCAATCAATCAATCAATTCCAACGATGAGACAATCGCTCGACCGCTGCTAAGCTGTTCTCTCCACGGCACTGCCTTTGCTCTTGTTTGCCTGAATATGATGTTCTGTGAATAAAAACAAACTCTCAATGGTAACCAACGGGCTGGCGTTCGGGAGAGAGAGAATGTGTGATTGAGATTTCTTCACCCTACTGTCAGCCTCCATCACTCCTCTTTCAACAACCACCACCCCACCTCTACACACATTTTTCAAATTATTCAGAACAGTGCAGACAAATTGTCATGATAAATTCTGAAATCAACACATGATAAATAGCACTTTTAATAACACAAGTACACATTCAAGATAAATCCCAATTTCTAAAATAAACTACAGTAGCCTGTTAACTAAATATATGTGGTAAATGGATTTAATGAGAAAAAATAAACACACTTCCACTTTTAGTAATTGTACACATTGAACCTAAAATTTTATTTTGCTTTTAAGTACTAAATGCAAATAGTTTTTAAAATAAATAAATTATACACCTATATTGCTACAGTCTGTTAACGATTCTAAGATGATTAGTTGTTTAAATGGGATAAACAATAGCACTTCCATTTCCAGTATACATATACAAACATACTTTGCATTTTCTATTAACAGTAAAATAAATAATACACACGTTAATGTATTAATTTAAACATAACACAACTACTAGCAGCAATAGCAGGCCTGAAAATGGCGACTAATTTAGTCGCCATGGCTAGTGAAAAAAAAAATTGGCGACTAAAAAAAAAACTTTAGTCGCCAAATGCGAGTGCGCTAAAATGAACTTTTATTTAGTTTGGCTAGTAAAATTTTTAGTTTGGCTAGTAAATTTTTTAAGTTACTAGCCAAAGGCTAGTGGGACCTTTTTTTCATTTTCAGGGCTGCATAGTTAGAAAAAGTTCGTGTGATTAGTTGATGAAATGTGATCAATGGAACCTGAGAATTAAAACATGTAAAAATTCTAAGATTTAGAACATCTGTACCCAACACTAAGTCTCAACTGTCATGATGATTACGATGATGATAATAATCTATTTCATGAAAGTGCACATAGGAGACAGCATAACTGCTTATAGTGCATCAAAACATAAATATGCTAAGCATGAAATACAAGGTTGACAATTACAACACTGAAGAAAAACTTAATGTAACATTTAACTAAACATAAACTAAAATTGACAAATACCAACATAGTGTAAAACAGGCACACACCATAATTTTTTTCTTTTTACTCTAGAATACAATGTACTGGCTCATAGTATTTATTTAGAACAATATAACTACATATATGCTTCATTATTGCTGTCCTGGTCATACATAATGGTACAAGTAGTTAATAATAATAAATAATAATAATAATAATAATAATAATAATAATAATAATAATAATAATAATGATAATAATAATAATAATAATAATAATATTTTCATACTACTACTACTACTACTTTCACAATTACATACATAATCCAGTGTTATTCATTTAAAATCTGAAAATGACACAATTAATTTTTAAATTGTACAAATGCCCTATGCTATTGGTAATAGTAATGACTATGATAATACCAATTTGTACATGCCTTGTTCTGAACAAATTACATTGTGACGAGTGCTCCAAAAAGTAATTTTACATTTTAAATTAAGTTAAATGTGTGAGCAAATAGGCAATAAATATGCTAAATGTAGAGATGTATTTGGTACACTTTACATTAACAGACTAAAATATCCTTATGTTCTTGATTGAAACAGTAGGTTTAAAAAAATATATATATATATCCGTTAAAACAATAAAGAAATACAGTTTATGTCTTTTTCAGAAGCATTGAGTACACACAAAAAGTTAGTCTATATTTATTATACAACTTCAAAGAATAATAAGCTAAAGAAATGCATAAAATTCACTCTTCAAAATTAAAACAGGAGGCCCTATAAGATCAAGAAGTCCATACCTTCAATCTTCCAGTATATTATTATATAATGATCTACTGTTATACATTAAGAATACAACTTGAACAATTTCAACAAGGAATGAAACCAAGAAATACGTACATGAAGTCTTTAAATACAGATATTTTTTTATTCCCTAAAGGATAACAAAAATAAAATGTGTAAATTCAGTCTTCAAATACGGCACATGCAATTTTCAATGAAAAATAATATTAAGAAATACAAACATTTGTTCACTTAAAGGGTATTGTTTTCAATTAACAACATCAAGAAACATTTACATTCGGTCGATCTTCATTTACAGTATTTTCTCTACAACGGAGAATAAAAGCAAGAAGTAAAAATTGAAAAAGATCAGATTTCAACACAGTATTTTGTCAATAAAGAATATGATCAAGGCCCATTTGGCAGTAGATGAAAAGAGCAGGGATATGGAAGTATTCCGAAAGGATTTCCGCCAATGGGACAAAAAATTACAGGCGAGGGCCGAGGAGGTAACGATTTGCCTTCTGCAGTTCTAGGAAGTATTGTTTTATATTATATGTTGTTGTTGTTTGTAGATTGTAGTCACACGACACTTTCGCATATAGGTGACTACTGGACCGAATTATACTGACACCAGCGGGCCAGTTATATTGTACAACTTTCAAGTATTTAAGACACAATATGGCAGATAAATGAAAGCTTTTTCAGTGTGTGAGCATAATCAGAGGTTGATGAGGAGGACGGGGATGGAGTGGGTGGGGTGGAGTAGGAAAATAAAATTGTACATAGTTCTTCTACAGGTATGAGCGTCACTTCGCGACGTGGCCACTTGATTTCGGGAGTTGTTAGTTAGTTTTTAAGCAGAAATGGAACATGTTTTGATTTGTTCAAAACTAAGACTAAAAACAACTCCAGGTCCAGAGTTAAAATAGCCTCATCTGAGTAGTCCTTTAGGAATATTCATATTGATGATATAACTTCTATTAATGTTACATATGTCATCTGGAAACTACACTAGCAGCACGCTGAGATGAAGAACACTAGGCAGCATGATCTTCAACTTCATTGCAAGAGAACTTAATTAAAGTAAGCTTACCTCTGAGAACGGCGAACGACTTCATTTGGAACAGCGGCAGCCAGAAGAATAGTTGGCAAAGCTTCCCCTGATTATAGCGAGATTTCTTTAGCCTCTCGCTCCTCCGACGAAAAGATAAAATTGGTAAATGTTTCCATCATTCTGTGGTAATTCATAGAGAAACTTAATAAGTGGAACTTTGGCGAAATCTTAAGATGAACTTGTCATGCAGCATTGCCACGTGAGATCAGGATGAGTATGGCCATTCATTCAAGAAGGTGAAGGAAAACTCATATTGGGCACCAAGAACACAAGTTTGCAGTCCTCGAAATGCTTTGTATTTAGCAGCATGATGACGCAGTCAATGCGGCAAGATTTACATGCCATGTCCAAAGCAGTTTGGCCCACCTTGTTTTTCACATCGACTCGAGCACCCCTTTCTAACAGGACCTTTGTCAGCTGAACATGTCCCAAAGCACAAGAAATCAGTAAAGACGTGCTTCCCTCCGAATCTCTTTGTTCTAAGCTGGTGTCGTATTCAGATTCTGTGAGTAGCTTTGCAATATTCTCATGGCCCTTTCTGCAAGCAACATGTAGAGGTATCCCGCCATACTTGTCTTTTGCTTTGACACTTGCACCGTGTTTGAGAAGTGTTTCCACGCAGGCAGCATGACCGTTAGCGCAGGCCACATGAAGGGGAGTTGCTTCATGAATACTATCTGCAACATGGTCTGCTCCATGATTCAACAACAGCCGAACAATGTCATTGTACCCATGAGAAGATGCAATGAACAAAGGTGTGCGACCATTTTCATCTTCTGTGTTTACATCAGCCCCCATGCTCAGCAAATAATGAACAAGCTCAAAATTTCCACTAACACTGGCAAAATGTACCGGAGTAGAGATTCCATTTAAATAACCTCTAATGTCACATCCATGTTGTTCAAGCATTTTCACAATTTCCAAGTTCCCAGATGCACAAGCTTCATTCATTAATGTAGGATCCGCTGCTATCTGGGAGTCGTCACCTTTGTGATCGAGCAGCACCCTCACGACCTCAAGTCGGCCAGTAGCGCATGCGTAAGTTAGTGGTGTTTGGTTGAAGTTGTTTGGCACATCTACTCTTGCTCCATGTTTCAAAAGCTCCTGTATGACATCAAAAGTCCCAAATGCACACGCAAAAATCAATGGTGTTGTACCGTGTGGACCAATAGCATTAGCGTCAACATTTTCAGCTAGCAGAAGTCTCAAGATACCATAATTTCCACTGACAGCTGCAATGTGAATAGGGGAAAACCCGGAGGTCTCAGATTTATTGACTTCAACACCTGCTTGAAGTAACAATCTTACACTGATTTCATTGCCACTAATAATTGCCAGACCTAGCGGCGTGTTAGTGTGACTAGCTTTATTAACGTCACTGCCTGCTTTGATCAGTTGTTCCAAACAATCGTCATGACCCTGTGCTGCAGCAAAGTGAAGAGCTGTTTCACCAGTGGTCGTTGCAATGTTGGCATCAGCCCCAGCCTTCAGTAGAAGTTCTACTCCCTTCTCAAACCCCATCTGAGAAGCAATATGGAGTGCTGAGAGTGAGTTTTTATCGACCAGGTTGGCATTGGCCTCAGCGTTTAGTAATGCGTTCAGTGTTTCAGCGTTACCAGATGCTGAGGCAAACATAAGAGCCGTCTTCCCATCATCGTCAGCGATGTTTACATCAGGTATCTTGCAAATTATCCGCTTTACGAGACTAGTTTGACCTTTTTGACATGCCATGTGGAAAGAATTCGTTCCACATTTTGTTGAAGTCAAATGTAACAGTGGGGTTTCGCATTCCTGAAGGAGCAGTTTTGCTATGGCGACATGGCCAAACAAGATTGCTTGGTACATAGGTTCAGGAGCGGTATGAGTTTCAGTTGTAACACAAGCACCATTCTTGAGAAGTCTTTCAACAATGTCTATGTGGCCAAACTCACATGCAGCTTTTAGAGCAGCCCATCCTTGATCAGGCAACAACGTGTGAGACTCGCCTTGAAGCAGAGTCTCCACTACAGCAGTGTGACCAAATATGCTTGCAACAACAAGTGCTGATTGTTCCCTCTTATTGACTGTACTGGAATCTGCATTGTGATGAAGTAAAACTTTCACTGTGTTGACATCACCTTTCATAGACACACGGTGTAATGAGGTATTTCCTCCGTTGTCAACTGCATTAATGTCACATTTGCTGTTAGCAAGTAGTTCAACAAGTTCAGAATGTCCATTTTCACTTGCCAAATGAAGAGGTGTGCGTTGAAAGAAATCTTTTGCTTCCAAATCTGCACCACTCAGAATTAACATACGAGCAATGGACAAATGCCCATTGCTTGCTGCAGTGTGCAATGGTGTAAAGCCCTGTGCATTATTCCATTCTGTCTGTGCATCAATGTCCAGAAATGTTTCAACAATGCCTGCATGACCATGTTTGCAGGCTTCATGTAAGGGTGTGTTGCCTTCATTATTTATACAATCATTCAGCGCACCTTTGCTGATCAAAAGCCAAACAGAAAGGATCTGGCCTGATCTGCATGCACAATGCAAAGGTGTGTCCTTTTCACGGTTAATAATTTGGATAGCCACAGAGTTGTTTTCAGTCATTTCAAATTTCGTACGCGTTTCTCTAGCTGGCGTGAGTATAACTTGTGTGAACATAGCTTGTAATGCACTGGGATGGCCAGCTTCACATGCAACGTGGACAGGCGTGTTGAGATTCTTGTCAAATAAATTGCAGTTCGCTCTATATTTTGCAAGCACAATAACTGCTGTCGCACTGCCAGTTCTGCAGGCGTGGTGCAGCGCTGACTGACCATTGATGTCTGCTTTGTCAATCTCTGCGCCATGCTCCAACAGGTGCTGAACCACATGACTGTGGTTACCAATGCTGGCTTTATGCAGTGGGGTAGTTCCTTCGCTGTCACATGCATTTACATCAGCCTCTTTGGACACAAGCAACTTCACAACATCCAGATTGCCGCACCCTGCAGCAACATGGAGAGCTGTACAGCCTGAGACAATGAAAGGGTTCACTTTTGTTATCGCATCTGCTTGCTTGTTATCTTCTGCATCGTGCACAGAAGTCTGTCTTTTCAGTGCTTTGACTTGATCAACGTCAACTTTTTCATTCAGCAGCAATGAAATTATGTTTGCTCTATTCTGACTGCTTGCACTGTGGAGAGGAGTAAAGCCATTTCTGTCTGTCAAGTCAGTTGCAGACTTAGCTGCAAGCAACGCCTTTACAATATCTTCGTGACCTTCCAGACAAGCATAATGCAACGCTGATCGCCCGTCCTTATCTTGCCTATTGATGCTTGACTGCTGCGCAATGAGAATGCCCACGACCTCTGAGTGACCTCGCAAGGTCGCCAGATGGAGTGCCACTCTGCCTTCTGTGTCTGTAGTTTCTTTATCAGCTCCTTGCTTCAATAACTCTTCTACGACACCAGCATGTCCAATCGTAGCAGCTTTCAACAGTATGCGATCAGCATTCATCTCTACAATGTCTGCGTACTGAAGCAATTCAGTCTCTTCAATACCAAGAAGAAGACTAACTATGTCTACACGTTGCTGACTGCAGGCTACTTGCAATGGAGTCTGGCCTGCATGGTTCAACCCAGCTTTTGCTCTGTCTTCATCCATAAGCTTCTGCACTGCTCTAGCATCCCCATTGAAGCAAGCCAAATGAAGTTGAGACTGTGCTACACTTTGGGGCTGAGATAAGGAGCGAGCAATGGGTTTAACCTCGTGAACTGGAAAATCTTTTGCACTAGGCCGAATCTCTCTATCCGCGAGCTGATAAACCGGCAACCCCTCAAACATGTGCTTAAACTGGCCGTTCTTGATTTTCTCATACAAGCTCTTTGACAGTGATACTATCAAAGGACATTGAGATTTTAAGAGTTCTGAGGGTAGACTGGGAAGAACTTTCGACCACGCTGTGGCCTTGATCATATTCACTTCATCAACTCCTACAATATCTTCTAGCAAGACAACATGTTCTTTTATTTTCGGCTTCACTTTTTCCCAATCCTCCGTCTTTTGCAGGATGAGAGGCCTGTAGCTATAGTAACTTTGTTTACTAAAATGCTTCAGTAGCAGCTTACTTAGTCTTAACCTTTTATGTTTGTCAGGGCCGACAAGAATGAGCGATGCACTCTTTTCCAACTCGCTCACCATGGTCTGAAAGTCTTCAGCATCCTCTTCTTGTTGAACTTCCGCATTCAGTAGCAGACGAACATTGTTCTCTTGAGGACAAGAATAAAAAGAAGAATTATTACCTCAAAGAATTAAATTTTTTCCTAAACATATTAACGTAAGAATTCCATCAGAATTTAGGATTTTTTTCCCTGACAAATTCACATACCTTTTTATTAAAGTATAATAATGTTCAAATTACAACATGTAACATTTTAACACCGATGTACATGTGCAGGGGGAGCAACTCAAAATTGTCGACAACTTTAGTGCTGCTGTTTCAAAAAAATAAAATGCACTATTTACAATGACAATTTTCATATTACAATAATTATATTAATAGAGTAAAAGAGAATATAGGATTGTTGTATACATGTAATTTATCTATGATTTGAAACCTAGCTGTTGCTGGATAAAATCTTCACTATGAACGTAAAGATTAAAGGTTCTTACCCATTACTTGTATGTAGGACTCATCACTAGCAGTTTTAGCAGAAGTAAGGTTGCCGAGATTTGTAAGCACATCTGAAATCAAAACAGTACTCCAAACATTATTTTTGAAAGAATTAAATTTTATTATGGTTGTGTGAGCATTATTGTACTTTTGTGGGAAAAAAAGCTGCAGATGCATTAACTATTCTTGGTAAAGAAAGTCTCTAACTCAACAAAATTATGGCAAACTGCTGACGCAATGGAATGTTATCGATTCCGTTTCCAATTACTCACCTCCTGAATCTAATCACTGCATCATTTTTATAATATATCATTTAAATCACCTGCGGTAGGAATACTGCCAAGACTGCTTCCAGTATGTCCTGTCCCATAAAAATGCTGATGAATGAGCACCGATGGCTGTCTGAGAAATGTTGCCTTGATGTCCAAGACCACTTCTGTAAAAAAGAGTGAAAAATGTTCACGCCACACAAAACTAACACTATAATTGTAGTACTTTACTAAGCAGTATGCCTTGCCAAGAGACGTTACCCAAGGTGTACATTTAATGCAGGGCTATCATTGAAGCTTTTTGTAAAAGAAAACAGGAGTTTAAAAAAATGCAATTAACGATCAAACTAATATTATAGCCTGCATCGGGTGTATATCTTTTAAAACCCCATAAATAATCACAAGCACACACCCACACACACATCACACATTTAAGACTCGACTATAAACTAATATTACCAGCATTGTAAGAAGTGTTCTTACTCTGCATGTTATGGCTGGTCTCCTTGATGTCTTCAGGAGATGTTTTTCGGAGCTCTTCCAGGATGTGTTCATTACCACCTTCTTCCAGGCACTGCACAAACTTCTCCCACACAGAGTCATCATCTGAACGAAACAGCAACAATGCAATACAGCCACAAAGACTATGAAAAATAATGGCTTAGGTAACTTTAAGGCGTTGTGAGTGTGTTGTGTGGTGACAAGGAGCGCCATGATCATAGTTCATCATAGAGCCAGTTGGGCGCTTTACAAGTGAACATCACCATCATCATCTCATTTCATCCTAAAGACCTTCTGACACCTGCTCTTTCATTCGAGGATTTGCGGCCTGTTACAAAAAACAAACAAAGCAGATTGGTAATTGAAATGGACACAATCACTATAGCTGATATTATCAATCTCTTCATGCTCTGAAGCCTCCTATTATGGTGGACGGGGGGTTGTCTTCTTGAACAATCAATCAAAGCTTACCTTTAGCTTTGTCAAAAAGGCATTCAAATAGTCTCTCCAAGCAAGCGCGCTTGGTTCCGTTTTCGCTGCCTTTTTTCACGTAGTCTTTATCGTATTGGTTGATCAGCATTTTGGAGAAAAGATGGTCAATGACAGTGTCGACGTCTGCCACATTTTCCAAGATGAACGCGTAGTTCTTCACAACTCTTGCACAAATGTGATCCATTTCGGTCATAAGTTTGTTTCCATGGAAGCTTCATCACCAAGTTGAATTTCGTTTGTAATATTATCGTTTCAGCCTCATTCTGCTATTTCTTTTTATTTCTGTCGACATCATGTCACTGCATTCCGAAGAAAAATATATGCAATTTAACAATCAGTCATGCGTCAAGTGATATTAAAGGTAACCAGTTGATCACAATAGGCTTGTATTCCTGCTTCTTACAAAAGTTAGCCTACCGAATTCGCCAAAACTATCTAAGATAGTGGTTGCTACTGTGGGGAAAGCTGTCCGTTTCAATAATTTTAGCGTTACCTAAAAGAAATAAATTATTACGTGTAGGCTATTTCGTGGATAGACAATTCCCCATTTCTATTTATGGCATCTCTATAGCAGACATAGGCGAAATAGTATAAGTAGACTATATATTTTTGCCTGGACACACTACTTACGATGTTCACGTAATTTGCTTTTTAACTCCTGGAGAAGAATTTAGCAAAATAGGTTTACAAGCATAGAGGACGTTTTAACCCAGTGTGTTTGATTGGTCCTAATTTGGCTCAAAAGAGTCCGCTAGACCTAATTTAAAAGCAACAACCAGGTAATGTAATCTCCTTTAGCCTAATACATTCTTTGCACCAAGTGAAGTTCGTCCAGGGCGGCAAATATCGCTTACGGCGGTAGTACTGGTTTCAGATAACTTCGTACTAGTAGGATTACCTCCTGCTTTTGTTAGTTTACATGGATGGCTGCCAAGGTGTGTATGTGTGGAGGGGTGGATGAAGTTCATATTAAAGGTAAAACGTTTACCAGTCCACATTAAATGTGGTCAGGATTAATTTCTAAAAACGGCAAGTCTCCTTCCACTCCTTCCATAACATCTACACTCTGTGGATAGCCGGCCGGGACGTTGTAAATGTAGGCTATTTGTGAGGTTTGTGTGTGTGTGTGTGTGTGTGTGTGTGTGTGTTGTTGTTGTTGTTGTTGTTGTCGTTGTTTCATTTAGATTGACTGTTGTGTTGTTGCCGTTGGTCCGAGCGAATGCGTGTGAAAAGCGCTGTGAGCAAAAACTGTCTGATTTTGCACTATACAAAATACATTATTATTATTATTATTATTATTATTATTATTATTATTATTATTATTATTATTATTATTATTATTATTATTATTATTATTTGGTATCTATCTATGTCTTAATTCAGCTTACCACTTCACGAAATCGTTGATGTTTCCTTGTCAGAAGGACTAGACAGGTGACGCGTAATCAGCGTATCAACGGCACAAGCGTAAGCAGTATAGGGCCTATAACGGATATTGCGAATTTAGTTATTGATCACGCATTCCTGTAACTGGAGACACAAGCACACAGTACACACTTATCGGCTGTCTGTTCCCTGTGTTGCAACATTTTATGCAGGTATAGGAGATTTTAGGCACACATTTTTAAAAAATCAAATGTTTCCGTCGTGTTTCACACCTGTAGAATTTTTACTGCCATGTCCCGTACCTACTTGCGGACTACTAAGTTTCTCTTGCCTTAGGTGCCGCAGTATAGATCGACAGTATAGCTTTCGGTTTACTAATTCTGAGAAACTTACGTCATGGTAATATCTATGCCTACTATCAGTGGCCGGAGTATCGATACTTGTGTATTTGCAATCGCGGAAATTTGTAGCCTAAATTTTGACTCGCATGCCTGCAGTAATGTGAGTCTAAGTTCTCTCTCTCTCTCTCTCTCTCTCTCTCTCTCTCCTCTCTCTCTCTCTCTCTCTCTCTCTCTCTCTCTCTCTCTCTCTCAATTCAATTCTCTCTCTCTCCTCTCTCTCTCTCTCTCAATTCAATTCAATTCTCTCTCTCCTCTCTCTCTCTCTCTCTCTCTCTCTCTCTCTCTCTCTCTCTCTCTCTCTCTCTCTCTCTCTCTCTCGCATTTTAAAATCCAGATTTTGCACACCTGTGGGAGATAGTTCTAAATAGTCTAAAAATAACATTTAAAATATATTTTAAAATATATTCGTCCGTCCATGTGTCTATCCACCGTCTGTCTGAGCAAAACTTGAAAGTGGCTTAATCTCGGAACCTATTTTAAACATAACAAACGGTAACCTCAACCACCAACCAAACCTGGCAAGATGGTGTATTATATCAATGAGACCTCGAAAATGATCAGTGAATGAATGACTCCACTTCAAGGTCAAAGTCTCATGGTCACCAAATGTTAGTCAAAAAATGACACATTTTCACAAAATTTCACCTTTTTTCTAAGTTATTATTATTGAAGTTATGATTCTTTGAAGCATGATAGATATCAATGAAAAACATAAGCTTACTATGCAAATTTGGTCAACCTCGCTCCAAGGTCAAGGTCACTGGAGCTGTCCAAAATTGGTTCGTACATTGAAGTAACCTTGACCCTAAACTATCAGATATACAGTCCAAACTTTAGAGATAATAGATCGGTCTTTTATATAATTATGTTCAGGTTTTGCGTTGATCTTATTGTACAGTGGAATGGCACTATATTTAACCCATAGTATGCAAAAGCAATGGGTTATTTGATCATACACGACCATCGGAGCTTACTTAATTAAAGATCAAGGTCAACCCAAGGCCAAGGTCACTGAAGGTCAAGGTCATCCCAAGGTAACTTTTTGTGGGAATAATATTTGTTTGTACATGAGTGTGCAGTTGGAAGCTGGGGACCATAGTCATCTCAAGATGAAGAGCACTGAAAAGCTCAAAGTTGGTATTACTTTGCATTTTAAAGTCAAAGTTTCGCTTTTTTCTGGGCACTCATTTTCATGTTAAATATTGTAAGTTCCATGAGGGGTATGTAAGGCATTTGGGCTTTGCCCTTCTAGCTCTAATAGATATGTGCATCAATCATTAAAGTGATCACTCTCATCGTCACTCATCGTTCTAATCATCTTCGTTCTCGTCATCTTCATTGAGGTCACCCCTTGGGGTCATGAGCAATCTTGCCACTGTAGATTGTTCTAACCTATAAAGGGAAAAGTGAAAGCCCCAGTTGAAAACCTGTCTTTCCTTTATAGGCATGACCGATTCACTGCGGCAACAGTACCCCCGTTGGAGTGCCGGTGATTTCAGTATAAATAGTATCCCCACTTTCTGGAAATTTAGTGCTTTAAATTCCCACTGTCGCCGTCTTCCTCATTTGCTCTTTCCCATTCCCGCTCTGTCCTATCACTCTGCTGTACTATCTTCTTCTCCGCTAGATCAATGACCTACCTTTTTTCTTGAAAACTCTTCCTGGACAAGACTCCTTGTTTGTGTATGAGGTCTGTTGGATCAGCTTGGGAGTATTGGACGCTTTCTGCCGGGTGGTCACTAGGGCTTCCTATGATGTTATTATTTAGCACTATAGGCATTTTATATGTATGTGTTTTGTTGAGAATTTATAATGATGTTTGTATTCTATTTTGTTTTTGTAACCGGGGGTTTGATTAGTTGGGGTAAAGCCTCAGCCGTCCCCTGCGTGGGATGTCTTTATTGTAAAGTGACTGGCCGGTGGAGGGCATTCAGTTTTCCCACTAGGGTTGCTTCAGCAGATCTTTTATGCGGATCGGGGGTTGTCCGGTCCTGATTTGGCTCGGAAGAGTCCGCTGGACCTAAAGCAACAATCAATCAATCAATCAATCATTGAGGTCGAAGTCATAATCTTGGTTACCATCGTCATTATCACCTTGGTTAGTGCCAATGACAATGTGGATAAGCTAACGTATAATTTATCACAAAAACTCTTTGCTAGTAGTTTTGGGCCACAGGCGCTTATCCAACCAAAGGGAGACGCGTCACAGGCATAGGCGCTCGCGTGTCCAGATACAAGCGCATGTGTTTTGGGGGCAGTTTGCCACACTGTAATCGCTTTGACTGGATGCAACAATCTGTATGAGTCTCCCCGCTGTGGTGATAAAAATTCAATAAGGCGCTATTAGGTCTATAAATTATGTGCCATTTTCCAGAATCTTTGGGCTCCACAGACCATGATCGGAAATACGAGGGGAAACAACTATGGCCGGCTTGACCGCATGTTGCGTCCAGAGTTGCCTTTTGTTGGGCAGAAATTCTTTGGAAACAAATACAGTTTCTCGCCTATAATTTCTGATCTGTCCTCTATCAAACTTTCCGGATCAACCAAAAGGTTGATTTCAGTTGCAATCCTGGCTAGCTCCACTAGTTTGATCTTGCACTGCCCTGCAACCACCACCCATTTTTTTGCCTTTCATAGTGTTCTGAGATGAAATGTCCGCCCAGATAACTCCAAGTAACTAAAAACAAAACAAAAAGACAAGTTACCTCCCATTTCCGAAATAAGGGCTAATGGCATTGTTAAACTACAGGGTAGCAAAACCTGTCGTATTTATGTTGTGCAATACTAATTTATGTTTTGTAGTTTACTTGATCGTAGCCGAGACCATACGAGACCTTCTTCATCTCTCAATGTGTCTTACATTGAATATTATTATTAATATTAGAACACAGGCAATCTATTTATACGACCTCTCTTGCCGATTTTGACATCATGTCATTATATTGAACACTTGATAAATGAACAGCTCGAGATAATCCACAACCAGTGCTAATGATTACTAGTTGATTACAATATAAATATTATGTATTTAATTGTGCATACAGTGTTGATGAAGTCCAGCCAGCATTATATTTATTGTAATTATTTTTAAATGGTGTACAGCGGTTAAGCACAGCAATGGATTAACTAATAAAATTGGTTGCTTGTTAAATGAATTCTGCATTTCAATTCTAGGTCATCTCATTAGACAAAATATGAGATGAAGATAAATAAACAATCTTGAGAAAGACAAACAAAATAATGTAGTTTTGTTACATTTTATAGATTATGAAAAACGTATATGGTGTCCATCAGAAACACAGAGAGTATACATATTTTACCCTTTGTTTAAACTTGATACTTTAAGATTATAATGTTAACCTGCGAGTGTGTGTGTGTGTGTGTGCATGCGTGTGAGCGCGTTGAGCAGACAGTTGTCTGGAATCGCGCTTTATAAAATAAATTATTATTATTATTATTATTATTATTTATTCATCATAACATTATACATATAAAAAAATCCATACATTTTTTATTCTGATTAAATCACGATAGAGAAATTTCTCTTAGTTTAAAGGCTTTGTACAGGTATACACTTAGTTTCCTAATTATATTCTGGTTACTAGACGCCATCAAAATACACAGTCTAGATGCACATGGATTTCTATAATATTTTTCAGCAATAAATTGCACTCAAGACTGGACAACATAACACAAAGTGGACTTCATCTTCTTCTTTTTCCATGCAAAGTGGGCATTTTACAGCTGCTTGTGTGTCATTTCCATATCTGTAATAATGAACACCAATATCCGACACACCAAATCGAAATTTAGTCACTATAAAATCTAAATGCCTGTCAAGACTTAATTCCAAATAAGTTTTAACACAATGATTACTGCCCCCAAATAAACAGTACCTTTTATACCTGACACTGTTTTGTACATGATTACATGATTAGAGAGAGAGAGAGAGAGAGAGAGAGAGAGAGAGAGAGAGAGAGAGAGAGAGAGAGAGAGAGAGAGAGAGAGAGAGAGAGAGAGAGAGAGAGAGAGAGAGAGAGAGAGAGAGAGATTAAATATTACAATGACACCACAGGTGGAAGACAGAAATAAATGTGCACACCAACACTGACATTTGGTTTTAGTCATTATTGAATAAATATGTGGAAAAAAGTTATATTAAACACATTTTAGGACAGTTATTAAAAAACAAAAAAAAATAAATATAGGCCAAAAGACCATAGCACATCTACAGAAAACAACCCATGGTTCTTTTCTGAAAATTAATATAAGAAAAAATCAACTATTTTCTTGTAAGGTTTATTTTCATCTTTTTCCATCTGTAAGCGTCTTGTTACAGAAAATACTTGTGGCTAAATATAGCAAACACCTGAAAAAATAAATACAATTTTAAACACACAAATTACATCCACAAATGAATGCATGCAAATGAAGGCAAGCATGCACGCACACACACTACAATGTTATAAAATTCAAGAAGGCAAAGAAGTCTTCAAAGTTTATGGCACAAAAGATATTAATGAATATTGACGTCATCAAGAAGCAACACAGAACACATATGACCAATTCCATGGCACTTGAACTACACAATAAAGCAAACAACTATTATCTTGAGGGGGAAAATTATTTCATGTACATTCAATTTCAAGGATTTCACATAAGTGCAACTTGAACTATTTTGTTCAATCAGAAATGAGTAATTCTTTATAGTGTGTGCTTGCGAGGAAACACTTCAAAACAAATAACACAGGGTTTTAACATTAGTAAATGAGTATGATCAAACTGAACAACAATAACGTTCTAAATCTTTCATTACATTACATGATTATTGCTTTAGGTCCAGCGGACTCTTCCGAGCCAAATCAGGACCAATATAGCCAAATCCGGACCAAAAAATCAAGACCACAACTTCGCTGAAAGAGGACTTGCCCCTGATCCGCATAAAAGATCTGCCGAAACCCTAGTGGCAACACTGAAGGCACTCCAACAGGCGGCCACTTCACAATAAAGACATCCCACGCAGAAGACGCTGAGGCTATACTCTAATTTATCGAACCCCCGTTTACAAAAACAAAATAGAATATAAACATCATTATAAAATATCAACAAAACACATACATATAAAATGCCTACACTGCCAAATAATAACATCATAGGAAGCCCCAGTGACCATTTGGCAGAAAACGTCCAATATCACCAAGCTGTCCCATCAGACACCATACAAATGAGTAGTTTTTGGAGAGTTTTCAATAAAAAAGGTAGGTGACTGGTCTAGTGAACAAGATGGATTGATAGAACAGATTAGGAATGAGAAAGAACAACTGAGAATGACAAAAACAGTGGTAATTTAAAGCACTAAATTTCCACAAAGTGGGGATACTATTTATAACCACTGTAACGGTCAAGTAATTAATAATGAATTGTAGCAATCATATTCATGATCTTCATAAAGGACCCAATTTTCATAAAACTTACGCAGCATACTTTTGACCCAGCCTGCAGACTCGAAGCTCTCCACAGCACTGTTCATGTTTAACACTAATAATTGGTTTATTTCTATAACAGTTTACACTATCCGGTGGACCTGTTCAGAGCCCTCCCATGTTCAGCGTATGTGTACCTTATTTAATGTTCACAAGAGTGAAACATGAATGGACACAGGCACCTGAAATACAACCAAGCACTTCCAGCTGAAAATCGCAAGTGCGTGAGCATGTCCCACATGCATTCATGGAATTGTTAACTTGACTTTTATTCATCAGATTAAGTACAGGTTGACTAAAAGGGAAGCTTATTTCTGATTAGATCAATGCATATGTGGTGCTTTACAATTACTGAATTTGGTTGTGACTTAATAATAATAATAATAATAATAATAATACAGGATGCTATACGCGCCTTTTCCCAAATCATTCAGGCTCAAAGCGCGGCGATCTATACCAACATACACGCTCACCTGTCTCATCCACCCTCACACACACCAAACACACATCCATCACTCAAACAGGTGGTGTAAAGGCAGGGAGATCGCTATTAGAAGGCGGAAAGAAAATCGAATTTTTATTTTTGAAATTTTTATATTGACTGCGTCCTGTACCATTATTGAAGGGAGGGAGGAAACCGGAGTGCCCGGAGAAAACCCTCGGTGACCTCAGTAGTCTCGTACCTAAGTCACATACGTACGCCCCTTGCGGGAATCGAACCCGCGACCTTCGGCATAGGAAACCGGCGACTTATCCACTGCGCCACGAGGCCACTTACAAGACTGACATCAGAAAATTCTGGCTGAAGATTTATCAATTTATTGGAATTCCCTTTAGGTTTGGGATAATCAGAAGAAGATTTAAAAAAAAAGAAACAATTGCAATGTCCATTTCAATTTAAAAAATAGCTTCCAAATTCAAATGACAGCATCATAAGGCACAAACATGAAGAAAGTTTGTCAAATCTTGTGACCAAACAAGTGGTACCCTCATCTGAACTATGATAACTCTTTCAAGAACACCCATTGTTTTAAAAAAAAAAAGTCTTCTCTTCTTCTTCACCTCAAATGTTATCATCAACATAAGGATATGTTAAATAGAAAACCTCTAAAATGTTTCACGACTCGTGTAAAGTCTGTCACAGTAATCAACCAGTTCCCCACAGCACAAGTAAATCAACTAACAAGTTAGTATCTCTGCCCCCAGTCGACGTGCGGTGGTCCCGTTTAGCCACAAGCTGAGACGGGGATATCCGAAATCTAAAAATAGAATAGAGAATTCTGGGAAATCTGTTCTCGCGAAGATGTGCTCGCTGAAATGAAACGAAAGTTGGGAGAGGAACTGCATATTTCTGGTAGTGAACAAAGGCAGAAACTTGTCAGCAGTATTATCAGCGATGGAGTTATAATGGACGAAGTGCTCCATACCTATGAGGTTGCCTTTGCTCGAGCAAAGAAACTAAAGAAGGATTTGGCCGACGTCATTTCAGAAAAGGATTTCTCTACTCATAATTCCCCTGGGTTTTGAAGTTTCTAAAAAGTTATTTCAGGCCGACGACGCTTTATGGAGCGCAAAGCATGTAAAGGGAAGCAACCGGTTGTACGCGCACGTCGATAGAGACATAGAAGAGAGATACTAACTTGTTAGTTGATATACTTGTGCCCACAGCTATTGCTGCTGAAAAACATGAGCTACCTTTATACCTATTTCAATTTACAGAAAGACATGAAGTTAATATCATTCAACACTTTAAAACAAGAATGCACAGTCTGTCCTATCATTGCACTAGCAGTCATTGTTGTGGAATCCTCCACTAAGGCGGTAAACACGAGGCACAAAGTTCTTTTCCTCCAGCTGTGTGAGAGCACGCAAGACAACGTCTGGGAAATGATCCATGATCATCTTGTGACTGATGATGATGTTGTTGAAGTCGTCAGGTTGTGCCCATACTGCTGTGTATTGGGGACCCCCACTGCATAAGCTGCAGACATGAAGTGAAACAGAAACTAAGAAATAGACATAATCCCTCAAATAAAGAAAACATGCTTTATTATTATTATTATTATTATTATTATTATTATTATTAATTTCTTTATTTGTTATTTTAAAACAACCACACATTTTACAAAACTAATTGCAGTTTTAGTAGTGGTAGTAGATATAGGCTATTTTTTGGCCTCCCTTGTCTATTCCACGCACCTTTCAACACTTTTGTGAGCTGGTCACAAAGCAGTTTTGATGAAACATGACCTTCATTGCTTTAATCGTCATATTCTTTCAACTTATCAATACATTTTAGGTTGCTATTCAGAAGGTTCTTTAACGAGTGGATCTTTTCAGGGAATTTCACGATAACACTTTTTCAAATGCAGACTTGAGTACTCTTGAAAAGCTTATAAAATTCTGTCAGACGTGACACAGAAGGAGTAAGTGGGTGTTGGTGGGGTTTAGGAAAAGACTCAAAGAGAGAATTTTTGTGTACACAAGATTAATAGGTTACTAATATTAAGTCAATGCGACTTCTAAAAACACACACAATGATTCTCTACATTACAAACACACATACATTTACATAAAGCACTTAACAATTCAAAAGTAAGCCTCAGCTGTTCTCACCTGGCTTCTTCTTGTTCAACAATATGCAGAATCTGGCCGGGAGGGTGCATAGGCCACTCCATCTGCTTCATTTCTTTGGCGTAATCCTCAGCCGACTTCAGAGCATCCTGAACGTAGTAATGATACACAGACATGCACACAAATTGTGGAAATGCATACAGCTTCATCTTGCATAACAACTAAATAAGTTTAGGACTGAACTAACAAAGACACAAGCAGACACTAAAAAAAAAACACAAAAAACAAATCTTTAATAGATGGCCAAAATGAATTATAACAAAATTAAGCCAGTATTAAACAACAATCTATGCAAATCCGTAAGTATGTGATTGATCATAACAAAGAAATTTTTTTTAATGATCATTAACAAGTGACTGTGCCATGTCCATAGTAACTTGAACAATACAGTACCAACTACACACATTTACTGTTACGTTGAGACTCGCGCGGCGGTGCGAATGGCCTGCGCGAGATAGATCTGTTCGTTTTGTTTTGCAACGCATGCAATAATAGAGTGTATTTATCCTTGATTTGATTTTGCGTTGTTATTAGAAGAAGATTTGTATAATGTTTGTAATTTTAGTTGGTCGATATTATTTGAGAATTTTCTAGAGTTGGTTGTTTACTATGATCTATCGATCAAAGCGTATAGATAATTCTAGTGGAAACTAGAGAAGCTTCCATCCCAAATAAGGTTGTATGACGTGAGACAGTGATGACGAAGTCTGTTCTGATTAGATTGGTTGTGGTGTGTCATGCTGGGGTATTCTCACCCTTTCTGGAGTGTAGAGAGATTATATATATATAGTGCCGCACTGTTTCAAAAGGTGGTTGATAGTTGAGAATTGTAGAGTGGAAAAAGCGATTGAGCGATTGTATGCAGTTTGTTCATGTATGCTGAATAAAGTTGGAAATGTTCATACGACGACTCCAGCCTTGATGATGATTGAACGGGTTGCGTGGATAAACGAATCTGAGTAACACCTATCAGGATTCAAGAATTGGGGCTGAATCGACTACTGTTAGAAAAAACAACAACATCGAATGTAACATTTACACAAGTATAGGTTGCAATGTGAAGTGTTTAAAAAAAAAAAGCATCATCTCCTCACCCACACCCCCTTTTTTATTTTATTTTTTTGAATGAAACTGCATGCACGTATGTGGCAGTGTGCATAACAGTTCAAAATAAACATCTAGTCACTCAAATTCCATCACCATGCACTGTAAAGGTCAGAATGATGACCAATACTAGATTTACACAGTTGCTATCACTGTATCGCCAATAATTCCACTTGGGTGTATATCTATGAATAAAAAAAAGGAAGGAAATTAGTGGGGCCGGGTAGCTCAGTTGGTAAGAGCGTCTTGCTAGTAACCGAAAGGTCGCTGGTTCGAATCCCGGATTGGTCAACGTGTGATCATATTATTTTCCCCTTTACCAACAACTGGCCCGCTGGTGTCAGTATAAATCGGTCCAGTAGTCACCTATATGCGAAAGTGTCGTGTGACTATAATCTACATACAAACAAACAAACGGAAGGAAAGAAAATCAAGCAGAGAGAGAAAAGAGAAAGAGAGCAAGCAGGGAGAGGGAGAGAGAGACAGAGAGGGAGAGGGAGAGAGAGAGGGGAGAGTGGTGGGGGTGGGAAGAGGTGGGGAGGGAGGAGGAAAGAGATTAGGGGACAAATGAGATTTTTATAAACAACACTACTTTATGACAGTATGTAAATATTCTAAATAGTAATACATCATACAAATATTCTAAATAGTAATACAACATACAACAATTTTGATTTTAAAAAAAAAAAGAAAGAAAAGAAAAATTTGATTTAAAAAATTGATATCACACCAGCTCAATGTCTATGTGAGCAGCACTCTTAGGTTCTCCCACATTTTGCTGGCTGCGGGCTATTTATAGCTTGCCTACACCCTCCCTTTCAGTGAAAGGAAAGGAAAGAAGAGCAACGGCGAAGCTATTTATAGCTAGCGTGGCTGAACTAACTTCAAAACCTAAAAGCTTTGGTTGAGTCGGTGTGATATAACAACTTGCATTATATTAGTGGAATTTGTTCACTACACAGATGGATCAGCTAAAACAAATTTTTGATAATATTCTTAAAACAGCCCCAACAACAACAAAAGCAGCATTCCCACAACATCAACTTATCTGAATCTGTGTGCAACCAAACACCAAACAAAATGAAACACAAAAGTTTACAGCATGCAAACATGAAACTGATTAACAGAATTTTAACATATACAAAATAGAACTTAAAAATTGTAATCTAAATTAAACCTGCACACACCCACACACACACAAACACACACCCACACATTCACGCACACACCCACCCACACACAAATGCATTCAGAAACTCTAAAACACATGCACAAGTGAATGAAACATGCAAATACATAGAAAAGAAAAACAAACCCACGTTCCTAAATCCTGAAGTCAAAAGCATAATTAGAAAGAAATAGCAAAGCGTGCAATTTGTGGAAGGATAGGTGAGGGGGAGGGCAGTACTGAAACCAACAATTAATATAAGTGTGATAAAACTTCTGAGTTAGGTACCAATTTGATATGAACTGTGATTTATCAACAACAACAACAACAACAAATCAACAACAAAGGAAAAACAAGATGTGAAAAGCACATACTAAATCTTCGGGTCCATAGGCCTGTTAAGTGTTATACCCAGGAGAAAACAAATCATGAATACATTCAATCTTATTCACCATCTCTCCTGTTTACACGCAAATAAGCTTGGAAAACAAGCAAAGAAGACTTAAATATATACACTTATAATAAATCTAACAATCTACAGTTAAAAATATACCTCCAAAAAGTCCTCCTTTGGCCATAGCGATAGCAAACAAAACACAGAACATTACACAAATTAAGATAAAGAATGCATCATTTGGATAAAGCAATCACCAATGGGTAATGTGGGTCAGCACCAAATGTCAACCAAATTAACAACATTCACTCACTTGTTTACGTATCACAAAAGCATGAACATAAATTTAAAACTGATTTTATTCACATTAGCAGCACGCATACTAGCATTTCTCTGTGCTAAAAGGATATTTTTTAGTCCCTTTGGCAAAGAATAGTTGAATACTATTTAACATACATAAGGAAATATGATTTCAAATAACTGAGAAGAGGTGCCAATTTCACACACACAAACACACCCACACCTGCGCACGCACACACACATGCACACACATCCATTTGAATACCCCATTATAATGACTTCCAGAAACCCCACATACCTTGTATTGACATTTTGTCCTCATTTTAAAGTACTTTAAAGTTTTTTTTAACACTAACAGCAATGCTAACCCTAATCCTAACCTTTACCCTAATCCTTACCCTAACACAGCCCCATTAAAATGGATCATATTTTTTATGTCAAAATAACGAGTGCCATCAAAACAACGTATGTAGATGTTAACATGTTTGTACAAACAACGCTGTGTCCACCAACAAGCATACACGCATGCACACACTTGCACACACACACACACACACACAAGAAGGTGGAAAAGCACATTTCACTTTAGAAGACGTCAACAAATTGGTCAGTTCAAAATTTAAATGTGAAAGTGTATCTTACTTGAGTTGCCTTTGTATCTTTCTTTTGATTTGAATAAAAATGCAATATGTAGTATTTCTGTAGGCAGGATGAGCTGGCTACTCAATGTCAGTGATACATGATGAACATTTTGATTGCTAATTGTTGATACAGTATATTACATGTATCAATATGCACAACAACAAACTGTCAAAAGATGTGCTAGAAAAATCCAAGCAGGTTTTAAAATTACCAACAGAGGATCAAATTGTTCAGAAATTCGTTAGAAGAAGACATATTCTCAATCAAAACTGCATTTTGTTTAGAGAAAACTCAAATTGTTTCTGTTAAGAAATAAATGTTAATGCCTTCCCTAAAACACTTTTGTTTGACTCTACGGAGATTCCTGTGTTCTGCAAGAATGTACAGAAGGCGTTTCATAATTATTAATTCAAGAAATGGATCCATAATTATTGTTCCAGAAATGTTTACAGGTCGTATAGTCTATTGTTTATTGTAATGTTTTAATGCTCTTAGCAAAAAAAACAATAAATTTGAGATTTGTTCCAGAAATGCTTTTGTTGATATCATTCAAAAATGGAAGGTTAAAGAAGGGATAAAAAAAGCTTATTCATTTTGTTGAGAAAAAAAAGGAATAAGTTGTACCTGTAAAGGGCTGCTGTACGTGTTGTACTGTCTGGGCTGATGGTCTGTAAGTTGTGCAGTTTCTCCTACCGAAGAGCCAACAGATCCATGATCCGAAGACTGAAGACAGCTGCACACCATGCGGAAGCACCCAGTGGCCAGAATGTGGTACTAAAAACAAGTGTACGAAAGGAGAACAAAATTAAAAGTCACAGTGCATCACATTTTTTAAACGGTAAATTCCTTGTTTGTTTGAATATTTTGGTCAAACTTACACCAATGCCCTAGGAATAATACAAGGAACACACCTGTGCATTTTAAATTAACAAAATTTACTTTAATAAGTTATTAAGGTGTATATTTCTGTACCCTAATCTACACGTCGTGTGTAGAAAACTACCCATATCACGCAAAGAAGAGAATATTCCTATTAGTACGTCTCTGTGAAGAAAACCTATGGTGATAAGGTAAACGAGGAGTCCAAAAAAACTGTGCAGCAGTCCCTTTGTCTTTGTAATCTGTGTGTTTGAGTATATGTGTGTGCACGTGTGCATGCATGAGCGTGTGTGTATTAATGAACCTATTCCTTGTCAGAAAGACTCTAGTGACGTAATATGTTTATTTTCAATCTAGTCACATGTGTGTAAGCAACAGGCCTATATTGAAAGAGACCTATAAGAAACATATAAGTTTATATATTGGTCCTCACACCTCGAAAGAAAGTTTAGATTCTGATTCTTGGGTGTTTTATTTGCATGTGACAGACAGAGTGTACACTTACTTATGTTTTAAGTGTAGAAAATGTAGAAAACAACCCATTTCATGAAAACAAGAGAATATTCCTATTAGTAAGTTGTGTGAAGAAAACTACCCAGGGATCTTGGTTCATGATCACCTCCATGTAAGAATAAACAATAGCACATAGTCTACAAAAATGTTTAAAATCAGTGCAAACAGAATACCAATCTTTCCAAAAATTAGACTACATAATAATTTATTTATTTTTTATTTTTTTTAGATTTTGAGGAATTGACATAAATTGTTCTAGACTTTCATTTACAATCAATACTGCATTTTCTACTACGCAGCTATATATTATCCTATTTTTCTGTGTTTGTCAGCATAATGAACAAGTGAACAATGCATCTCTCACCTTTGGTCTGTTGGATTCACACAGCGCCTTTAGCACTTTTACTTTGAGGTCACACATGGTAGGCATGCCCAGGCGCGGAATGACGTCTTCTCCGACAATGACAGAACACACAAAGCTGCGAACATACTGACTGGCACTGGGGCTGTAAACAAGAGAATGCAAACTTTACAGTTTGTAGTAGTATACAAGCTTTTCTTTATAAGGTTTTAACATAGCATGGATATTACACTCAACATCAGCAGCATCCTCATCACTTGCATCTTACACACACACTGTTTGATTAACGTTTAGAAATTATTTACATCAAAGAAGCTGTATTTGCTGGGACAGTTGTAATTTTATTCACAAAACGTTTGCGAAATTTTTAACATAATAATCATCACAATACAGCATTGAACAGTTTAAATATACTTCATGGTAAATTGTGTACTTTCTCGCTCACAGCTGTACAAGACACAACCACAAACACCCTCAGATAAAAACAGTACGTCAGACAAGATCCCAAGTAACACCTTCAGAGGCATTGTGCATAGTCATTCAGATGACTAAATTTAAAATGAAATGAAAATAATCATGTGACCCACCTCATCAGACCACCAGGAGGTGAATAGGCAAAACAGGCAATGCTGTTGAACTTTGGTCGTAGCAAAACTGAAAGAATGGCCGCCACTCCTGCACCAAGACTGTGACCCACTATTACCAGCTGACAATCTCCCTGCAACATTCAATATGGACTATCCAAATATCACTGTTATAATTATTCAGACACCAGAGTTCAGAGAAGATACAGGCTTTCCCATAACATTCTGGAGAGGCGACCGGGACCTCACCTTTCTCTAAGCAAGCTTGTGAGGGTGGCGCCCATTCATCATCTCCATTGCTTGGTTCTAAGGACAGCTAGGTACCCATTCACAGTTGGCTGCACTGGAGTAATTGTTGCGCAATGTTTCGTTTTTTTTTTGGATAGTTTTGACAGTCACCAATCCAAGTAGGTAACCAGGCTTCTTTTACCTTTAACGTCTCAAAACAGATACGTTTGTCATAAACACAACATTATCATGCCAACCTACACCATTAGAAACATGTGCCCCCCCTCCCCACCCTCACCCTTTCAAACCCCCCTCGCCCCCCCCTTAAAAACAAAATTGCGTTCATTTGATTACAGGTTTCTAACTCTGGCAAATTCCTCACAGAGAAAAGTCTCTCTGCTGCTGCTATTCAGACAGGAGAAGATCCAAGTCCTTTAATATTCCAACCAGAAAAATAATCAACAAACAACAGCAACTAAACCATTACTTACATTCCTAGCCACACAGCATCAACAAATAACAAAGAAGCAGTGAAACTACTACAGCTTCCTCTAATAAAAACCCACCTGTAAGGAAGAAAAGGCTTTTTCCAGAAGGTGTTTGTCTTCTAGCTGGGACTTGATGTACTTGGCACAATCGAGCATAGCATCATGACAAGTTGCATCGGACACACCTTCAATATCCAATGGCACACCTCGTGCTGACATGTCAGTTAGGGCATCCTATAAAACCAATGAAATGGCACAGTGCTGTAAATTTAGAACTGCTTTGTGAATCACACCCCATACCATGATTGCACTGTGAATCATATACACATATAATGAACTATCCCCCCCCCCTCCCCCCCACCAAAAAAAATAAAATAAATTTAATTATTCTATAACATTGTCCAGAATCAATGTTGACACCAACATTTGGTACATATAAAGCTCTTTTTTATTTTTTGAGGAATATATTGTCACGACTAGGTTTTCTAAACATGTGATGATAGGGTTTCTAAGCCTGTGTTATAGAGGACGGAAGGTGATGGAGAGAGAAATAAGTTTATTGCTAAGTTTGCAAATAGTGTAATTTAGAACATGCACATTGTTTTGTTAGTGTTCCTTCTTCAAAATAGTGCCAGCAGTGTTTTCGAAGGGGGATTGTGCGGGCTGACTATTTGCCACCTATCTCAAGCACTGTTTCGTCCTTCTGTGACGGTCCTGTGATATGTGAAGAGAGCTGCATGTGCAATTGTGACTACTCGGACCTGTCTTGTCTCCGTGTTGTGTCGTCTCGTCCGGACAGACACATCACCGGTAGCGTAAGTAGCTGCAAATGATCCCCAAGGTGCCATGTTTGTTCAGGAGTATGCATATTTGTATAAACATGCAAATATTTTATATCATGAATAAAAGAATATATTGGTGAAGAAAGTATGCTTTTGTATGCAGGGAAATAAATCATTTACATTTTATAATTGTTTTCAAAGTTCGTGAATAGAAGTAATTTATTTATGCATGACAAGTTTGGATTCTTTGCTAGCGTTGTAAAAAAGAAGTAAAATATGAATGAAAACGCTTTTCTGTCGAGGATTAAGAAAAGAGATATAGTTTATCAATGGAATTGGATCAGTTGTTCACAACAGTTGTAAAGCGAGATAAATCTTCAATTATAATTAAATGCTTTCCAATTATAATAAAGGGAAATAATTTAGGAAAGTTCATTCCTTTTAACCTTTAGGCTGCGCTGTCAACGTACGTAGCACGGGGTGTTTAACGCAAGCCTAATGCGATGTCTACGTACATTTGTACGGGCGATAGTATAAGGGAGGTAAAAGCGTTTATAAAATAAATCCTTGGTCATGATTATAAAACAAAAGTTGTTTCCCTTCAACTGTAATGTTTTGGAAATAAAAATCTTTTGGTTTAGAGGTAATTTTCAAACAAAAAGCACGTTTTGAAGCACTTGTTGCTGACGAAATTTTCTGCCTCGTTCGTCGCCATCATGGCACGCAGAACATACACAGCAGAAGAGGTGGCGCAAATGTTTCAGGAATAAAACTTTGATGATGATAGTGGGGATGATGATTTTGACGCTGGTGATGATGTTTAATTGACGGAGGCTGGAGGGAGTGATTACGATTCGGACGAAGAAGAAGATCGCCGCCTACAATCTTTAGCAGACGACGGTAGGTGAAAAAAAACTTTTTTATTTTTACTAGATCTATAATAATATTATTTGCCTTTTACACAGACTATTTCTGTATTTATCAGGATTTGATTTCAGTCCATTTTGGTTCACATAATTTTTGGTAATAAATCTTATTTCTATTTTGCCATTCTTTGCGTATGACTTCAAGAATGGGTGTGCAGTTGAGTGAGAGTGAATTTGTTTGCTCATGCCCCTAACTTTCCATCCCATAATTGTACTAACCAACAATCTTACACTTTTGTGTGTCTGTTCTTTGGAATCTTTATTCAATTTCCTTTCATTTGATATATACTTTTATATATCTGGGTGTAATAGTTTAGCAACAATGGCATATATAATAAGGCATGTGTGTTTTTAATCGTAAGTCAAAATTTTCTTTAGCATAGAGCAGGAAAAACATGTCAGCAGGCTAAGGGTTAATTATGATAAATGAAGTTAATTTGTGAATAAGCTTGATAATAAATAGAACCGAGAGCTGTAGTAAGGTGCACTAGGATGCAGAAGAGTACGTGGGCATTTTTCCTATGTTGGTTGGTTACTAATGCTATAATTTACTCTTGTGTGTGTCTTAGTGTCTTGGTACTAGCATTTTCACCAGGACTGTACCATCCATGCTGTGTGTTCTGGTGGTGTGGGCCTGGACCGTAACCCAGGAACCCTACACAACCTGGCACCTGAACTGACTTCTGAGCATCTGAGGGAACCACTTTGGTTGCTGACTGCCATCCAGCGGAACTCTGATTTAGAAAGTCTGTAATGGAAAAGTCTGTTTCTTATTCCCATGTAAATTTGCTCAAAAATGAACAGTAAAACAATATGTCAGCTGCCAGTTGTATAAATCCACATGTTTAAAGAGTTGCATTTTCTTTATATTCAAGCCTCTTGTATAATTTGTAGCCACTGATAAATACTGGAGGATAGTTAGATTGTTTACAATATTAGTATCGTTGTATATAGTTAATATCTTGTACAAATCATTAGTTAAATAATTAACAAATATACAGCCACTTGTGTAATTGTATATGCTATAAGAACAAAGACTTTTACAGAAAAGAATTATCCTATTTATTATTAGTGTTTGTTTACCAGTTTTGTTTTTATTATAGTTAAGTGTGATTGTAGCTATGCTGTGGATTAAATAGTTATATAAAACGTTAGTTTGTTTTGTGTGAATAAAAATGTTGTACATGTAATTGTTCCCTCTGGTGTTCTATGTGTTGGATTTTGGGGTGGTTGTTCTCTTGTGATAAGCACAAACTTGTGTACCCACTGTGGAGCCAGTGAACGTGACATACAGAAAGTTTCTAAGCATTCAGAGTAAATTTGATTTTTTTTCATACTGACCCCTGAGTACGGCGAAGGTCACTAAATCTGAAACTGTCGTTGTGTCATTGCTATTTTCTTCCAAGGTTCTGAAGAACTGACAGAAATTTTACATTGGCCTTTTTGTTGGGCAGCACTGAACCTGAACATTCAATCATGACACATCCCTTGATAAATTAACCTAATACATCAAGATAGTTTTAACTCTTTCCCTGCCAATCGACGATATATCGTCGATCTGAGCCGTCATGTTTGTGCCAATCGACGATATATCGTCGATTTCAGTATTCCGTTTCGTTCCGGTTTTTTGCGCAGTCCAATCCAAGTTTTATTTTAACCAAAGAGAGATAACTCTTTCTACTTTCGTTCTCGATCGACACGCTTGTGGTTTCTTCAAATTGATTCGTTTTTAGAGTGTTTTTTGTGCATTTTACTAAGCATTGTGATGGGCACAATCGACAGTGTGTCAAACTCTGCTAATAATCAATATAATTTCAAACTGTAAAGTGTATTTTGATCCTAAATAAATTTTCTTTCTGGTGTGTGAAGCTGATTCAGTGATTGGAATTATTCCTCCAGATTTTCTTTTATCACTGTGGTATGTGGAAATATTTTAATTTTATTTTATCATTTCAAAATGATCAACATGCTTTCAAAACACATATTTCAATAACATAATCAAATTAACATTTTTGTGGTTTTTTTTTCTTATTCTTCACTCTTTTACCTTTAATTTGATATGAAATATGTCTATTTAACAACTATTATTGAAAGAACAGTAGCTTAAATGCCTAAGGTACTGAACTTTCTTTCCGGTGCCAGAGAAATGTCTGGCACAAACGTGGAAACGTGCCTGGCAGGGAAAGAGTTAAATGGTTACTTATACATAACTCTACGCTTATGTGCTATTTACCTGTAATGATAATGTACCTCGTATGCTGACAACAACATTATTGTACTTGCGATCCACAGCCACGTAAAAAGGTATTTCTCGATACTGTGAACAAAAGCCAAACACACAAAACAAATCAAAACACAATTACATTCCCATAATAATTAACAATACTGCACACCCAAAAGTTGATCACAACAAGCAGATTCATTGTGCATAATATATGTTAAGGTATTTGTTGGTGTTTTTAAGTACATGATACTACTAAATTCGTGGCTGATTTGCCATCCTTTCATTTGCAACACAGCCTTATTTCCATATTCATTCTGGAGAACATAATATTAATTTTAAATAAAACCAAAATGGCAATTCACTCAAAATGTATTTCAAAACCTTTGTATACATGGCTGAAAATAAATTTTTTATAAGTGTTGATTTTCTAGGCGTTTTTTTTAATTTGGTTTTATCCTAAAGAAGCAAAATGAGAACATGGAATGATGGGCAGCTATCTGAACAAACTGCAAACCAAACATTATCAAAATTGGTTCAGCCAATTTTGAGATACAGCACAAAATATGTTTAGAAAATAATAAACCCTGACCTTTGAAAAAGTGCAAAAATAAAGCTCTTAAAATGCTGTGTTTAAGACCTAAAGCAAAACATGTTTAGCAAGAGCAAATATGACTGTACTGGAGGCTGGGTACTAACCCAGGTAATGTTTTTATGAAGCTTAGTCAAAATCTCTCCATTGGTTCTTAAGATACAGCAAGCAAGGGACTGACTGACCAACCCACAGTTGACTGGTTCCGATTGCACACCATTAGAAAAACACAATGACATACCTTTGCAGGAAAGCAAAGGAGAAGATGCATGCTTACCATGTATAGCGTGATGAAAATTAGGCCCTGCTCACAGACCTTAGTTTCTGAACAACATACAACTACAAAGCAACACTTGTAGCCTATCTCAATGTATTAACTAAATCTGTAACCCCCGTTGGGGTGCCTGGGTTTTCTGTGTAAATAGTATCCACACTTTGTGGAAATTTAGTGCTTTATATTACCACTGTTTCTGTCATTCTCAGCTATTTTTTCTTGCTCCTAATCTCTTCTATAAATCTGTTATCTTCTTCGACAGACCAATTACCTACCTTTTTTCTTAAAAACTCTCCCAAAACTCCTCATTTTGTGTTTGGGGTCTGTTGGGTCAGCTTGGGGGGAAATTGGACACTTTCTGCCAAATGGTCACTAGGGCGTTCCATGGTATTATTATTTAGCAATATAGACATTTTTTAGTTATGTGTTTTGTTAATAGTTTATAATGATATTCACATTCTATTTTGTTTTTGTAAATGTGGGTTCGATAAATTAGAGTACAGCCTCAGCATTCCCCTGCATGGGATGCCTTTATTGTAAAATAACCGGCTGGTGGAGTGCCTTCAGTGTTACCATTAGGGTTGTTTCAGCAGATCTTTTATAAGAACAGGGGTGAGCCTCTTTCAACCAAGTTGTGGTCCTGATTCAGCTCTTTGCAGTCCGCTGGACCCTACAAAACAATGACTAATTAACTAAATCTGTAAATCCCTGTTTCACACTTCATTGAGGTTGATAATGATGACAATGAAGAAGTAGAAAAGATGGACTTACCCGATTGTGAAAACTGACATAAATAAGGTCCTGGTCTTTAATTTTCGTCAACTGTTTGATAGCTGCAGTATGGCAGTTACACATGTTGTCAGACGTTACTTGGGTTTGGGCTCTAATGCATGAACAGCATCTGTCAATAAAATTAAGAAACAAATTCATGTAGAAGTGGAGAGTTTTGAACACAATGGTTCAAAGTGTACACAGAAAGAAAAAAAAAAGGATGAAAATAATCAAAGTGATTGAATGTAAAGAAAAAAAAACAACACTGATAAAAATTGGATTACAAAACAAATCATCAAGCAACAACAGTTACTAAACAACATTATACTTTCCTTTTTCGGCATAAAAATAGAGTAAACACACAATGCAAGTTCTACAATGTTTTTACAACTATTCAAAATTTTTTTTAGAGGATTGCAACACTTTCCATAAATATAAAAATTATGAAGACAATGTGCTGCGTATGTATATTGTTTTATATAACAATGGTACACCTAACGTTTTACATGGACAAGTGTTTGTACAATGCTCTGTTCAAACAAATATAGAAAAAGCAAACCATGTGGTTAGTTAGCAAAGCATAGCTTGTGCACCAATAAACAAAAGAGATTGTAAGTACATTTTAAAAACAAATTAGTATAATATTTAAAACAATACTTTGGTTTGAGCTTGCCACAGGTTTAATAATCAGAAATTCCAAACAAAATGATGCATAAACACTTGAAACAGTATTGTATAAAATGTTAGTGCCTACCCACTAAGTCAGACAAAAAAAAGTATTCCGGTTGTCAGGAGTTGAAATTACAGTGGAACCTCCGGAATAAGACCGCCCAAAATCTGAGAAGAAACGGTCTTATAATAGAGGTGGTCTTATACTGGAAATAAGGGGGGAAGAAGGGGAGGGGTCAGGGTTGGAGGGGTATGAAGTCATAATTTTTTATCCTTTATGATAAGCTGAATTTGGGTCTTCCCAACGCCTAAACTTCTAGCAATAGACAAACAACTATCCCCCTTTTCACTTCTTTTAATCACTTTCATTCTCTCTGCCAAACTCAAAACTTTCCTCTTGCGCCTCTTGCACGACGCCATTTTGACAAGCCAGTGTAGGCGAGTAATGTCCCTTACTTGCGAACTGGAAATAGCAGACAACAGCAGAAGTACACTAACATGAGAGAAAAAAACGGTCGTATAAAGGGCTTAAGACACGGTCGCTGGTCGCATAAACAAGGTTGTCGCATACCAGAGGTAATTTATTATTGGAAGTGAATCCGTCAGAAGTTTTCAGGTCACATAACCAAGGGAGTCGTATACAAGAGAGACGGATACCGAAGGTTCCACTGTATTAATATAATTAGACACAATATTTGTAATTTATAGGAGAGGAAGGTATACAACTCAAAAGCGGAGACAAATAATCATAGAAACAAAAAAGGTATATAAAAGTTAAAACATAAATAACTCAATTAAGAACATTGATTTTCAACTATAACACAACCGCTGAGAAAGTGAACATCAGAGAAAATGTAAAAAAAAAAAATGGTGTGGATGGAAGAAAAGATTCTAATGTGATTCCATCAAAACTATTAAGTTTATAGAGCGTAAGATCTGCTTCGATTGAACCACAGCCTATAAAATCTGGTATGCAGCGTGCTAATAACGATCTGTCAATACAAAAAATAATGAAAACTAAAGACAGCAACCTACAAAAAGGAAAGCAACAGTTTAGTACATATTTACGCAGAATACAAAAAGGTCTGCAGCAAATGCATACAGTGTGTGTGCGTGTGTGGCTGGGTGTGTGTGTGTGTGTGTGTGTGTGTGTGTGTGTGCATGTGGGATATTATCTACATATCAGTGTCATTATAGAAAATATTTAATTACTGTAAATATCAACATCATTGTTTATTTTATTTTTATGTTGCAATAATAATTTAATGTAATTATTTTTTAGAACAAATGTTGAATATATATATATTTATATAGACGGAAACTGCACAGAAATTTCCTTGTAAATGTTAACGGGACAATAAAGAATGCATGCACTCACAAATCCAACATAAATCTGAGAGAAAAGTAAATCATTAAGAAAGTCTACAAGGCAGCATGTGATGTGAAATAAAAGAAGACGTGACAATAAAGAATGCATGCACGCACAAATGCAACATAAATCTGAGAGAAAAGTAAATCATTAAGAAAGTCTACAAGGCAGCATGTGATGTGAAATAAAAGAAGACGTGATTTTTGCTCAAATACAGGACTAGTTTCTTTAGAATTCATGGGAATATTAAACAAATAATAATAGTAAATCCAAGAAATATAAACAAATAAAAATAGACCACCCCCCCTCCCTCCTCCACCCCCCCTCCCCCCCAAAAAAACCCAAACAACAACAACAACAAAACCACAAAACAACCACAGCAGAATAAGAAAGTTCTATTGCAATGGTGTAGCAGATACAAGATGTAAATGACTCACACAAGTGAATCCACACCATTAAACTGAAAATCAAATTTGTTTGTTTCTTTTCCTTTCATCTGCACACTTACAATGGAAACTGGCTTTGGTACATCAACTTATCCTGATCATGCGGGCCTAAAGTATATCTTTGGAAAGTTGTCGGCAAAACCATTTCACTACCACCACCTGCATAAGCTAGATGTTTTGTCAGACGTCCAAAATATGGCTTGAATAATTTTGGAGAAATGTTGTGTGCTGCACGGCTGAAAAATATAACATGCATTCACGTGTCTGAAACCCCATGAAGTGCGAAGTACAAAAACATCTTCATTTAACTGGCATGATTTCTCCTACATCAGAGCACTGTACAAACATTGAAGAATACGAGTCAACAATGAGATCATTCAATGACATGCTATAATCCCCACTGCATACATTCTGGCATTAATCTCCACCAGTAAACACTGCTAGAGAAAGCAGTCATGACCAAAAATTCCAAAAAACCCAACTTATCATAATTTGTATTTTCATCGATCTTTAAAAATAATGAATGAGGATTTGAAAACTCCACGAGTGTGAGTCTGAATCTGTCATTTTGCACGAAGCATATTAACCCTTTGAACCCTGGATGCCCCACCAATTCTGAGCCCATTCCCTGGGCTCCCCGGAGAAAAATGGCATTTTTAGCATGCTTTTAGTAAAAACTAAAACAACCAAAACATATCAACCAAAGTGTTAGACAACCCAAAGTACTTCAAATGTCATCTCTTCATCTTCATTACCATCCCACAATTCCTCGATTACTTCCTGAGTTGTGTACAGTCGCTTAGCGACGCTTCCTTGATTTGTAGACCTTCGTTTCATGACGCAAAATTGAGAAAAAAACGTCACAAAAACATGCACTGTGCTCGCACTAGAGCGCAGACATTTTGCTTTACCTTATTCCCAATAACCCTATTCCAAACAGCAAGTACTAGAAAGAACAGTAAGCTTTGTAAGGACCGCAAGACTAAGGTAAGGTTACGAGACCGGTTTATCGGTCTATCGGGGCACAGCTGTTTAAGGGCTAGACCGATATATCGGTCTTTCGGGTTCTAAAGGTTAATACAGAAAAATAATTAACAATAACAGTTAAAGTTGAATATTAAAAACACATTCTCTTTAGCTTACCTGCAGAAAGCACTGAGTTTGCAAAGTCCCGTGAAGAAGTTTGAATACATGAAGAACGGCCATCCGTAACTGCCAAGAGCAAACTTCATGTAATGTGTCATGAGTGGGATAGTCATCCAATTTCGTGGACCACCATTTCCACCACTCATAACTTTCGAAGATGAAACCGATTCAGGCCCACTGGCTGAGAGGACTGCAGCACCTTGGGTAACTGGATTTTGAACTACAACAGCTGAAAGGTTACTTGCTACATTCTCTTGCTGCTGTTCCACTAACATCAGCCCTGCTGCTATATCAGTTGGGACTAGGTCTATATCCTGTAGAGCAATAAGGCAATACAAAATCAATCCACAAATAAGAAACAAAGCGAATTATGGGACTAGATATACTGTAAAAGAAACAATAAATTAAATCCACAAATTTATATGAAATGGAAACAAATAAAAAAAGCTTCACAAATAACTTAGCACATAAATATTACATGTGGACCCAAATTCTTCGAAGTAGAAATGCAAATACCCAATGGATATGTTAGTAGCATAATATTGGTAATAACAAGCTTAGCCATCTCTCTGTATGAATAAACCTTTTCTTCCTCTCTTCTTTTTATCTATAGTATTTATGTTATAATCTGTTAATAATTATAATACATGTATTTTTCTGTATCAGTGTATTGCTGCTTCACCAATTAACTTTCCTTTATTGTTACTTTAGTACACAAGCATAGCCATATCTTTATATAAATAAACTTACTTTAGTTAAATGATTTCTCAATGTCTTTTAAACTGCAGCTTTATTGTATTGTTATTGCCCTCGTGAATTGCTGTAAATGTTCGTTTCACTTCTTGCGGCCACATAGTATATAATATTTATTGACATTGTATAATATTGTTTGGCCGAATTGTGAAGTGGTTGTTGTTTTTTTGTTTGTGTGTATGTTATGTTTTGTTGTTTTTGTTGTAGTTTTTCCTTCATTGTGATTGCCTGTTGTGGTATGATAAATAACTACATCTATGCTGTTCAGTTCTGCATACATGTTCATTAATATATATACCCCACCCCACTAATCCCTCTTTCCTGGTTAAAACACCCCCTTCCCGCTTACCCCCCCCCCCCCTCCCTTTCTTGCCCGGGCATATAGCCTTTTGCTTATATGAACAATGTTTTATTATGTGTTCAGAAATAAAAGGACAATGTTCCAAAATTCCAAAGAAAACTTTAATTGCAAAAAGTACTTTCATTAGTATGTGTACACATCTATTTATTGATGGCAGTGATGCTGGAAGAAAGGTGCATCCATGATATTTGATAGGCCTTTCCCTCAGTTGTTCCCAGAATCTTTCTGCCTACAAACAGCTAGGAAGAGTGTCAAGGGGTAAATCAAAAAGAGTAAGCAAAAGAAACAGACAGATCATGAGGACTGAGAGAGAGAGAGAGAGAGAGAGAGAGAGAGAGAGAGGGAGAGAGAGAGAGAGAGAGAGAGAGAGGGGGGGGGGGGGAAGAGAGAGAGAGAGACAGACAGACAGACAGAGAGAGAGAGAGAGAGAGAGAGAGAGAGAGAGAGAGAGAGAGACAGAGACAGAGAGAGAGAGACAGAGACAGAGAGAGAGAGAGAGATATAGGTTTCATTCTGTATTATTTAAATCTCCAGAAATATAATTATTCCTAACCTTATGATCTTAACTTTTAAGTGTTAAATGTTCATGCCAGTCTCATACAAACCTTGAAAAAGTCTGCTACAAGTTTAGATACATCCGAAAAGGCTTGATCATTGTCCTGGCTATGAGCAATACAACAGCAAAGACAACGACACCTGAAGAACAAATATAAACCAGATATATTTTATAATATTCCTACCAATCTCTGTTACAATCATGTGAATATAAAAATACTTAACAATATTAGTATTAATCAAAGTCCGTAACGTTTGTGCTTCAGTTCAAATGTAATTTTGTAATGCCTGTTCAGAATGTGTTTCAATCAAGTATACATTATTTATCTTCAATTCAAATCAACATAAATTTGTTCCAAATAAGTTTAACCCTCTAACCCCCACAGGAGCCTAAGCCTTATCTGCTTCTATTTCCTAGGTCAAGGCAAGTAACTCCATCAAAATGCTACACCAAGCACATACAAAAATTAATTAAAAATGCACCACCCAAAATTATGTTCCACTTATCGTTATTAATAAATCAACCACATATTTTTCTTCAAAATGAAATGTTACACATACATTGTTACAATGTGTTGCAACTGGAAAAAAAATCTGAATGTCAACATTGCATACTGCACAACATGCAGCAATACGATCACTGCCACAAATAATAAAGCATCGATTGTTCATCGTTTCTGTTATTCAAATCCGACAGAAAAAGATAGTCAAAGTGAAAGTCCAAATCATTTTCCTCTCCATCATTAACCTGAACCAAATCAGCCTCCTAAAATCCTTCAAATGGGTCATTTTCTTCATCAGATTCTGCAAGAATTTGACGCCATAATTCTCCGCCTCTCAAACTTCAAACTTTAATCAAACTGTGAAAATTCACTGTGTGCATTCTACACACTCTAAAAATGCACTGAAAATTCTGCAGGAAACAGCAGGAAATCACAATCACGTGTGCGAAAATCTCGCATGTTTGCTATAAATAGATTTCCACATGGCAGCCTCTGATCAGACCACGTCATTACCGGCCGCTGCCGGTCGCTCCGCGAGCATGCACATAGCAAAAATATTGGTCGCTCTAGGTCGCTCCGCTTGCTAAAGGGTTAAAGTTCATAAATATAACATTAAAATAATGAATAAAACATACTTATTTTGAAGAATCAGACAAAATGGCTAAGAATTTGTACCTCGTTTCCCAGACTTTGATGTTCTTTGACTTGCTGGCACCTATGAGAAATTCAGTGCCTGACTTCTGCATCGTTTCCCCAAGCTTGATTTTGTTCTCCGCAGAGCCCAAGGGATCGAACACCAACAGCAATCCCACAAACATCCAGAAGCCCACAATCCAGGCACAGATGACTGCACCCCGGGCTGCCCAGTAGACAGTCCAGTTGCAGTCAAACGAGTAGCCAAATGCCCAGTATGTGGACACAATCACCCATATTGCCTCTGGCAACAACATGGCAAACTTGAGGTACAGGAGGATGTTGATGTGCCTTCGGGGGTGGCTGTTACGGATGGATCCCCTCATGCTCATGATCATGATGACCAGGGTGATAATAATAGTGATCGCAAGTATGACCAGGGTGCCTGTGTAGTAGTTGCGAAGCAGATAGCCATTGGAGCAGCTAAAACTTCCACGGTGGATGCCAAACAGAATGGAAATGGCAAGTAACCTGGAATACAAAATATAATAAATATAATTAAATTTAAAAAAAAATAGTTCAAAATATTAATTAACACAGAAAGAAAGTAATCAGGTAATACTTATAGATAACAACAAATATTTATCTGTTAGCAAGACCAGTCAAAATTGTTAAATATGTGCTGTATACTGCACTTCCAATGTTTCAGATATATAGTCAATGAGCACTCAGCTCTTTGTTTTAGTAGCTGGGATATATGTAATTGCCTGGAAAGAGTACTGATTATATAACTCATTGGTAAATGTTTTATGAATGTTATGGTAGTATTCTTTCTAGGCAGAGATATAAATGATTATTAAATGCATAATGATGTATTGGCAAAACTCGCAAGGTAGGAGGCAGAAGAAGAGGGAGACCGAAAAAGAGGTGGGAGGACAACATTCGAGAATGGACTGGTTTGACACTGAGCGAAGCCATCAGGGCTGCTAAGGACAGACAAAGATGGAGTATGCTGGTTAAACGATCATCTGTGGTGCCCCTACGACCTCAGGGTTACGAGACAGGATAGGATAGGATAGGAAAACTCGCAAGTAAACTGACAAAGAAAACATACACAAACAAAAAAATGTAGATCTATAGATTCAATAACCTGCATCCAATGCGCTAATACGTCACATTTTACTATTACTAATAATTTATAATAATAATAGCCTATATAGTATTTCAAAACTGCGGCAATTGAGTAACAACTAACATTTACCATTCTTGCTCCTACTATATTTACCTGAATTTACCTTCACTGAGTGGCCGACGGGGTAGGAAGTTTGAGAACTTATTCCTCGAGCTATTGTCATACTGAATCAACAAATAATGGAAGTCATAAACATAACAACTGGCATTCTTTCGGTCGGTACATAGTAAAGAAGGAAGTATATGCAAAGATAGTGGCCGGGCATAAGCTTCTCAGTTCTCAGCTAGATATATTATCTTACCAAGCAAATCGAAGACACAGCTCTATGAAACTGGGGAAAACAAAATCGTCACTGCTGATAACCCAGTATCGCTTGAACAAGTAAATGCCTGGCATTTTGGCGACCACTCCAATGCGCTAAAAGTGCTCGGTGAGCTTTTATATGGTTGGAATCATCTTCTCATGATGTCAAAACAAACGCGGACACCATATCGCAGGAAGTATTAGTTGAAATCTGTAACCTGTGAACAGTAGACTTCTGCTCACAATATTTCTAAAGAGATTGTAAGCGCATATATTTATTTAAAAAACAACATTATTAACATTCTGATATCTATCATAAATTATCAAATGTCAGTATATTTAAATCATAACATTTTCGAATTTTTTCATTAAAACAAAATTTCATAGGGGCCTAAAAGAACATTGAGTACGGGATGTCGTTCATGAGGTTTTTGATTAACAGATTATGATTGCAGTGCTAAGCAATGTTTAAAGTAACCTAAAGTTTCCTATACGGAAAACCAAAAATAGTCCATAGACCTAACTTATTGTTTTGTTTGCTGAACTGTTGCACTGTCAGCTTGTACAATCAAATTTCGTTTTATTCCTCAGCGCATCAAGGGCGATAATGTCATGATGTCAAAGAAGGAACTAAAACTAGTAAAAGGAAACACGTGCGTTTGGTAAACTTTGTGTAGGCCTAGGACAAAGTAAAGACTCACAAGAGACACTCGTGAAAGTCAAATATACCTGCATATCGTAAGTTGTCATCTTCTCATTGAATAAGCGAAGTTAAAAATAATCATAATTGATTATATTTAGTTTGTTGAATATGATACTAAAGAAATAATTGTTTTAGTATGCCTAAAAACTGCATTTCAATGTCATATTTAAATAAAAAGATAAAGCTTAGTTCATTTAAACCTATTATAAATTCCTCCAGACCTGAAGACCTATAACAAGGAGCATAAGCACTATATGGTTACTAGTTGCTGTCAAATGCACATCAATTTGAGGGGGGATAGCTAGTGGAGGCATGGTGGCCGAATGGTTAGAGCGTTGGCTAGAGGATCTGAACGTCCCAGGTCCGAGCCCAGGCCGGGGCATTGTGTTGTGTCCTTGGGAAAGACACTTTACTCCCATTTCATACTCCTTCGGATGAGAGTATAAACCGAGGTCTAGTCTGTGTCGCATACATTACATCATAACGGACTTTAAAGATCCTGACACTCATGTCCTATACGGGTGAGTGCCGGTAACAAGAACACAGCCAGCATGCACCTTGGTAAAAAGTGCCATAATGATCAACACGATTGATTGAGGGCATATATGGCAAGACAAGACAAAGCTGAGAATACTGCCTAATGTTACAATACTGCATGGTTCATAGAAGACATCCAAAGGTTTTGAAATGAATCTTTCTAATAAATGTGCGCAGGTCCAGAAATGGGAGACCCCAGGTTAGTGAGATTTATCCAGCTTTTAGTCAGGCGCGGCTTTGTGGAAGAAATACCCATTGATGTCGGCGGTGTGCAGAAGAAGCTTTTTCGTTTTGGTCCTCTTGGTGCCCTCCTGAGACGAAACATCTTGAAACAATGGTAAGGTTTGTTCCTCGAATAACGTGAAGAATAGTAATAGTTAGCCTTTGATGAAAAGACACATATTTTTACCTCTTTGCTGCCAAGGGAAAATTGCACTGAGTTGCAACCATTTGCTAGGCTGGCTGACAAATGTGAAACATTACAAAAAAATGTAGCTTGAACAATTTTATAAATAACATTTCTAACTAAGAAGTAATTACATTTTCTACACAGATATGCTATTTGCCATTTGGAAAAAGACAATGTAAAAATATATTTTACAAGTAAAAAACAAAAATTTTATTATTTATTTATTTATTTAAAATGTATAGTCCAAATAAGAGATAGTAAACAGTCCTCATGATCTTTCTGTTTGTTTATTTTTCTTACTCTTTTAGATTTACCCCTTGACATTCTTCCCAGCTGTTTTTCTATGGATGAGCTGTATTGAATCCCTTTCATCTATATCCCTGTTTGGCACATAGATCAGCTTTTCAGGCATGTGATTTGGGAAGCGGGCCTCCATCCACCACTGAAAAAGTGTATCATACCGAACTTACACACAGCTAATGTTCTAAACTTTCCAGTCACGTATATTTGTTTTGCCGACGGTTTAACTGTTTTGAGAAAAAACTTCATAATGATGATAACAATAAGTTATAGAGTTGCATGACTGATTATGGGACTCACTATAAAGTCCCAGGAGGACCTATTTTGTTTCAAGTGTTACCATTACGTTTTAAGAAATAATAAACTTAATAGAAGTCATCTGCTGCTAACTTCACAGTTGATTTTACATGGGAAATGGAATGCTCAGCTTTTATGTGTAGCACATTAAGAAAGTTGAATAAACTTATACAGCAGAAATTCCATGGGAGAAAAACCGAAGCTTAACGTCCTATTGCATCAGCGTTAAGGACGATCACCACGTCGCCACCCTGACAACAATGATCATCATCATAATCATATCAAAGATGAGATCCTACAGATCTTGAAATTCCATGCTTTCTGGCGGAAGCTATATATAGTGCCTCAGAATGGTCTCAAAAGCAGAGCGCCAAATTTGATTTTAGTGCGTTACATGCACATCTGTACTTGATGTAAATGTTTCAGGTGGGATGCAGTAGTCTTAAACCAGCCAAATGCATTTTGTGTAGAAAATCCATTGCTGGTAACATCAGAAACACAGTCCATGAGTATAGTGCAGCTCCCCAAGGGAAGTAGTTTGAGGTCAACTTTATCACACAGTAAGCTATGTTATTCTTTCATTTGTAAAGTAAATAGCTAAATGGTTAAATAGAAAGTTAAGAGCAGAAATAAGTGAATGGTGGCAATGAAACTTCTTGGTAAAATTGTTAATAAGAGCAATTTATAATTGACGTTTGCAGCTTGGAAATACTACTGTCATAAGTCATTATTATGTAATATGAAGTTATGACGGTAATATTCGTGGGTGAAGATTAAATTATCTTTTGATTTATAGACTATTCGAGCTTCTACTTACCTGCTCTGCAACTTACCAATGGTCATCTGCCAGTGACTGTTGCAACAAGTGGTGATTGTTTTCCAAACTGTACAGTGGATAACAGTAGCCCTGCCAGCCTAAAGTTGTTTGCAAGGTAAGAAGCGCAAAATAATTTGTTGTTGAATGCTTAGATGATGGGACATTTAGGAAAGTATTTCCCCATGATTATGGATATAATAGATTTGTCGGATAACATCGGAGTATTTAGGCAGATTGTGATAACTTTTTTCATTATTAATGTATGTGTGTATGGTATTTAAATGAGTATCCTATCCTATCTTATAACTAAAAGTCGTTTGGGCACCACCTATGATTGTTTAACCAGCGTTTTTATCTTTCTCTGTCCTCAGCAACCCTCATGGCTTTGCTCAGTGTCAAACCAGTCCATTCTCGAATGTTGTCCTCCCATCTCTTTTTTCTGTCTCTCTCTTCTTCTGCCTCCTTGCATCATTCCTTGCAGGAGGGTCTTTGCAAGGCCTGATGTTCTGGTGATGTGGCCATACAATCGGAGTTTCCATTTCCTCATCACTGTGAGCATGTTGTGTTGTCCAATGGCTTGTGTGATGGTCTGTCGGACTTTGTCGTTGGTGATGTGCTGGGTATAGGAAATGCCCAGAAGTCTTCTGTAGCATCTCATCTCCATTATTTGTATTCTTTGTTGTAGGTCTGCTGTGAGGGTTCATGTTTCACAAGCGTATAGGAAGATGGAGGTGACAAGGGAGTGCAACAGCCTTATCTTGAAGTGTAGACTGATGGTCCTGTCTTTCCAAATGGGCTTCAACCTTGTCAGGGCAGCACTTGTTTGTGCGGTCCTGGAGAGGATTTCAGGACCATTGTCTGATACAATAGCTCCTAAATATTTGAAGCTATGCACCATGTTGAGGCATTGGCCTTGGACTTTGTTGTCCGTTTTGATGCCATAGGTGTTGTTGGTCATCATTTTGGTCTTCTCTGCACTTATTTGCATTCCAAAGGCTCTGGAAATGGTGTCAAGCCTCTGTACCAGCTGCTCAAGTTCAAAATTACATTGTTAACAATTATAAATTTATTGGATTATGCTTTGGTTTGTTTTGACAGTGGGGTTTGTGAGACGCAGTTACTTCTGCAGCATTACTGTCCTCCAGCAAACGTTACACCAGCTGTAGATTACTGGCTTAGAAATCGCTTGCGATGGTGGAGACAGGTACTTTTATTTTGTCTCTTTTGTTTTTTTGTTGTTCCTTTGTGTAGAAGGCTAATTTGACATAATTTGCAACCTGCTGTGTATTTTGCAGCCTTGGCATTTGTCTCTTAAAGATTGCTTGAGATTCCTCCTGTACCCTCACCCTCATTTCTTAGGTAATGGTGATTATTATAATGATAATGTTATATTTTATATTTAGTATAGAATGTATTTTTTTCACATCGTTTGTCTTTAGCTTTAAAAGACACAATTTTAGTTGCCTACATTGAATAATAATTGTATAATCTGGGTCTATGTGTTGCAGTTTTCTTCCAAACCATCCAAATTTAGCAGCTCCACAGTGACGCCCGACAATGCCCAGAAGACTAAAGAGAAGAACTGCTATTGGAGGACTTTAAGTGCAATAAACTATGCTTTTCCTTGGGGCACAGAGGCTGTTGAAACAGTCCGCAATCTAGGGGATGATCCAGTGAAAGAGAGTGAAGCTAAAAGTGGTGTATCTCATCAGGTACACAGATGGATTTTGTCTTTGTTAAATAATGGCAGTTTCATGTTGTTAATAATGTTTTGGTGCTAGTTTTTCCTGTTTCAAGAAAAAAAAAAATTAGCACCGCTTCAAGGCTTTGATATTATTGTGGAAAAAACAGTAGCTGATACCATACTGCATTGGGACCGTTAAAGTTTCAGGGAGTTTAAAAAGGTCTATTTTGCTGGCATTAGAAGGTTAAAATGCTGTTTATAGACGTTATCTAATTTAGACAATTAGTTTTATAAATTATGTTCTTTATAATTTTGTCTTTTAGGCATTAACAAATTTAGCTCCTAAGTTGATACAGTATTTTCAGGGAGAACTTCATCGCTGTAGATTTATGTTTTGAGTGCATGTAAGATAATTGTTAATGAAAGCACAATGTTAATTGGTCATTGTGTATAGTTTGTCTTTCAGGCCAAATTCCATCAGAAGGCATTTTATCCTCATCTTATTGAGTGTCAGACAAGCTTGGAGCAATGCATGGCCGTTTTTCTCACCGACGCATATAGAGAATCTGAAGAGAAAAAGAAGAAAACATCTAAGGGTCAAGATGAAATATGCTTGGTAAGATGGATTTTCTGTGTGTTTTATATAGTTATATAACATTTGCATAATCTATCATATGTTTATTGGATACCAATGAGATGTCAGATCCAAATTGTAACTTTAAAAAATGTCTTAGGGTTATTTAGGGATTAAATATGCATAACAACCATCATGTGAGGAGCAACAATGAACACTCTCCTCTCAGGGTTGATATATGTTCAACTGTTAACATGTTCACAGGTGGAGGAGCATTTTTATGGATGTTCAAAATCCTTCCAGCATTGAAGACACCATCATCCCATTCCTTACCCATTGAAAATCTTTAATAACTGATCATTAATAAGTGTGTGGTTGCCCTTAGCAGTTGCAACAAATGTAACATAAGCTAATTTTCAGAGCCACAATTTTCTCCCTTGTATTTATACGTCATACATCCAGTCTGTAATGTAATTTCCATTGCTCTCACTTCAGATGCTACATCTTCATCCTCTTTTGTCACCGTATCAAGTCGCCCTTTCAGTATCAGGGTCAAGGTCACGAGAGGTGCGTGTACTGTCGGAACATGTTGCCAAAGAACTCAGGGAAGCAGGTATCTCTGTCCTACAATCTCCGTCCAACCAAAACTCTATGGAATCTCAGTATAAAAGGTGTGTGCTTGCAGTGGTTTCATCATCATCAATTAATAAAATGAAAAGGAACACATAATTAAAGATCAATCTATCCTCAGCAAGTTTGGACTTTATATCTCTCATAGTTTAGGGTCTAGGTCACTTCATATAGGGAACAAGCTACACTTGTTCTGAAACATGGTGTAGGCAAAGATTGTGTATACAATCTCTGGTACAAGTTAGCTTATTATCCTACCCTATACCAACTGGTCACTTTAAAGAGACTATAACTGTTAACATTTTGCTAATTTTTGGGTGAGACAAAGAGTTTAGAATTGGACTTTGAACTGTTTTCACATTAAAAGATGCACTGAATCTGGGGGCTTTGATGTATGATACATAAACAAAGCTATGTTTACAAACGTTCCACATCGCTGTGCACTGTACTGTTGTACCTATCCTATCCTGCTATCCTATCCCGTAACGTGAAAGTTGTTGGGGAACCACAGATGATTGTAGGTTGTAGATGATGTAGGCTACATACACGTTTTGGTTACATCTTGGGGCATTAAAGCCTGAGCGAGAAGGACAATGTAGGCAGATTGTCTTCTACAACTTTCATTTGTGACGCAAAATAAATATAATTAGTCAAAAGGCTAAAAAAAAAAAAAAAAAAAACGGAAAAAAAATAACCCGAACAAACAAAAACCAACCGGAATTTAAACTGGGCAAAGGGAGCATTATACATTCATAATTGTATCCTCTAGCAAAGGGTACACAACCAAATCAATCAGGCTCAAAGCACGGTGATCTGTATCAACATACATGCTCGACTGTCTCATCCACCCTCACACACACACACAACAAATACACATCCACCACTCAAGTAGTATTATTCACAGTAATGTAGAGTGAGGAAAATGCGAAAGATAGGAGTAGGGTTGTGTACCCTTTGCTATCGAGGATACAATTATGAATGTATAATGCTCCCTTTGCCCAGTTTAAATTCCGGTTGGAGCTTCTTCATCAGTGTTGGGTTTCTGTGTCAGCTTACAGTATTGTCTATAGTAATTCCCAAATATTTATACTGATCTACCTTCTCTACAACCTTTTCCTTGATCACTATATCCCCTTGTACATGATTCTTCCTCCTATTCTTTGGTTCTGCCTACATTAAGTTCTAAATAATTATCTTTACACCAGCCAACAAACCTATCTCCCGCCTGTAGTCAGAGTTGTCACTATCGGTCACGAGTCCAGTAAGTCCAGGGTCGTCAGCAAAACTTTGTCTTGGGACAAGAGTCGTTAGAACTTTTAAAATCGGCTGTATACAGAGAGAAAAGAAAAGGGAGATAACTGTGCCCTGTGGAGTGTCTATGTTCGTGTACACCAAGGGTCTCAAACTTGTGGCCTGCGTGCCATTTGACGTCCGTGAGATAATATTTTAAGGCTCGCTACCTGACAGCAAAGTTTAGTGTTAATGAGGCCTGCGCGTTTTCCACATTCTCGTATTCGTAATGTGACACTCCGCAACGGTTTCAGTTGAATCTCACCGACTAGTCTAATTCTGATTTGTATTAAGTTTGTATAGGTTTGGACATTGATTATAAAGGTAAAAACCATTTTAAAATCGGACTTAAAGTTTTTATTTTATAGCATTTTATGAGACAAGCATTTCCAAAGTGCAGTTTTGAGAAAACATGCTTCGAATGTTGTATAAATACATATATCAAAAGTGTTAAAAGTCAGTTAGTGGATAATACACAACCGTAATTAAGACATGCTTTGCTGAAAGTGCTACAGCAAATTGCAATAAATGTGTAAGAAAATACAATTACAAACATTCACTCAGTAAAAGGCTAAAAAAAATGCATGGACTATGACGAAGCAACAGGAATAATAAAGTAATACAGGCAACAATAAAGTAATAAACTTACCGCTAGTGTGTACGAGTGACGAGTGAGTGAAATTCCAAGCCTGTCATTTTTAAAACAGGTTTAGTCAAAAAGGCCTTTTCTACGATTTAAAAAAAAAAAATCAAAATGCATTTTTCATAAAATAGCATCTTTTTTCATATTAGTAATTCATAAATATTGTCTGCTCCTGCATTCTGTTTGAACACATTTTAGTTTTAAAATTGCTAGTGGGAATAGCCATATTTTTATTTTATGCTTTTTTGTCTTTGTTTACCAGAAGCTCATTATTTTCATAGCATTTATAAGCTGACTATTTTTATTTTATATTACCAAGAATGTTATTTTCTTACTAAGGATATCATGCCGTTAACATTGTGGAATACTTGATGCGGCTCAGTCTCACCCAGACTCTACCTCCTGTGGCCCTGGATAATTTGAGTTTGATACCCCTGGTGTACACAGTTTCCGACACTAGGTTGTGTCCCATCTTCACAAACTGAGGCCTCTTCATCAAATAGTCCATGATCCAGAGAATGGTGGAGCTGAAACATTCATCTTAAAAGCTGATCTGCCATTAAATGAGGCTGAATAGTGTTAAAAGCACTGAAACAGTTCAAAAACCTAGAAAAAAAAAGTAACATTTTGTGAAAATTTTTAATTTGTTCACTAACCTTTGTTTACCCTTAGGCCTTGACCTTGAAGTGAAGTCTTTGTTCACTTATCATTTATAAGTTCTCATGGATGTACATCATCTTACCAAGTTTGGTTTTGATAGTTGTAATAGTAGTTTAAAGTTTTGCATAGACAGACGGACTGACTTTTTTTTCAATGTCATTTTTGGACTATTTAGAACTTATCTTGCAAAGAATTGCAAAAATCTGGATTTTTTTTTTTGGGATGGGTGGACGGGTGAGTACAAAGACTCAAAATTGCTATGCATGTGAGTGAAAAACTGTTATTTTTTTGCAGTATCCTATATTGACTTACAGAACTCTGAAACTTTATCCAAAGTGTTAAATACACTCTTCAAACAATCTTTAATCTAGTCTTCTTGGTGCCTGTGAGTTTTTGTTTGGTTGTCAGAAGTTTTGCTTCTTTCCTAAATACTGCATGTATGAGCACTGATAATTTTATTATGTAATCATTTTTTAATGAAAATCGTATTTCATGTCAATACTATTTAATGTTATTATTATTTGAACAGGAACGATGAGCTGGGAGTGCCATTTACAGCTGTGATGAGTGATCAGACATTAGACTCAGGAATCATCACCATACGTAGCAGGGATACACGCCTAAAGGTGGGACTGCAACTATATTTTCTGTAACATTAGATTATTTTTTCTTTCAGTTCCAATTCAATTTAAATTTTGTTATACTAGTCAGCAATGTAGTATTGATCGAGTGAGCTCCCTTTCTTTATTATTTATAACATACATGTATCTCCAACACAATTGCAGATAAATGCTTGAAATTGTGTGAGCTCAGAGCAAATATAACTATTTTATTTGCATCCAAAGCAATGATTACACTACCTGTGTTTTTGTACTGGTCCATAATTATGTACAATAAGAACTAGTGAACTAAAAAAAATTAATTACCACCATCTAAATTCCAAAATGCAAAACTGATTTACTTTCTGTTCTTCAGTACCAATCTACCTGCATTTTAAACCAACTGCTTGAGTGATGAATGTGTTTCTTAATACTTATGTATGGTGTAGCATGTGAGCATGTATGCCAGTTACAGATCGTTGCTTTTTGTATATAATAGTGTCAGTTTCCGCTATAGTCCATATAAGCTGACTTGCTTGTGGGCCAACATAGTCATTACATTACATTACATAATTGTTGCTTTAGGTCCAGCGGACTCTTCCGAGCCAAATCAGGACCGGACAACCCCCAATCCGCATAAAAGATCTGCTGAAACAACCCTAGTGGGAAAACTGAAAGCCCTCCACCAGCCAGTCACTTTACAATAAAGACATCCCACGCAGGGGATGGCTGAGGCTTCACCCCAACTTATCGAACCCCCGCTTACAAAAATAAAATAGAATACAAACATCATTATAAATTATCAACAAAACACATACATATAAAATGCCTACATTGCTAAATAATAGTGACCACCTGGCAGAAAGCGTCCAATATTCCCAAGCTGATCCAACAGACCTCATACACAAACAAGGAGTCTTGTCCCGGAAGAGTTTTCAAAAAAAAAAGGTAGGAGACTGGTCTAGCGAAGAAGACGATAGTATAGCAGATTGATAGAAAAGAGCAGGAATGAGAAAGAGCAAATGAGAAAGACAGCGACAGTGGGAATTTAAAGCACTAAATTTCCAGAAAGTGGGGATACTATTTATACTGAAACCCCCGGCACCCCAATGGGGGTAACCCCCCAGCATTTTTTGACATAATGGGGTCATGTTGTCAGATGGCGTCAAAGCATGTTCATTTCCCACAAATCTTTGTCCAATTGATAATGACCCTGTGAAGTCGATGAAAATTGACAAGTCATATTTGGCAGTAAAAGAATTAATGTAATTTGTTACATTTTATTGTTTTTAAATTAAAAACCATTTGATTAATCTTAATCTTCATTTTCAGCAACAAGAACATGTGTCCACTCTTCAGTCACTTTTGGCACAAAATATTGGTGCTCATAAAACAACCTGAGCCATGGTTGTGATGAAACAGATGCCAGCCATGGAATGATCTCTGAATATGGATGCAAAAACACGGCTGATAGTTATTTATCTTATACAATACTGCACACCGCTGAATTTTGTTTTCTACTAGTGAAGCATCTTCTGATTACTTATGGTCTTCCAATATTAAAGATCCGTTGGATCTCATTTTTGATATGATGATGATGGTCATTGTTGTCAGGGTGGCGACGTGGTGATCGTCCTTAACGCTCATGCAATAGGACGTTAAGCATCGTTTTCCGTTCCGTTCTTCCAATATTTTTTTTATCTCAGTATTTTGTGTTTGTTGATATTAGATTTTTCTTCTGAGGTGTCTGGGTCTCAGGTGGTGGATGCAAAGTTTAATGTGCTTTTGTGTGAATTTGTGGTCAAAGGTGGAAACGGATAAATCAATCATGAAGTTCACATGTAACCTCTCATTTCTAACTTATGATAGGAGTTATTGCATTCAATAAAGCAAACTTAAAGGCAATATTTTGTGTAACTTAGAACTTTATTTTGTTAATAATGCCTGACAAAATTTATTGTACGCACCTTGCAAACTCTGACATGCAACTGTTGAATGCCACTGTTCTTTCTCACAATCATGGCATCTGCTTTACTGTATAATTAACACTGCCAACCTTCACCATTCATGTGGACATGCAAACCATGTAATGCAACATTTAAATGTTCAGCCGAGACCATGCAACATTATAAATGGATAAATAGTCGTACTAATGCAACTGAAAAAGTGCTTTAAAATGTTTGCACGTACGGATATTTTTTACATCCACAGATGTTTTCACTTGCGTTGGTGTTTTGAAGGAGCTATATCAAAATACTGAATTTTTTCTTCCTGTTGACACACAAGTTAAACGACCTAAAATTGCTTTTAGATTATACATAAAACAAAAACCTGTCTGCCACAAAACCAAGAAAAACAATTTGTAAACCATACATTTAAGTAAATAGATATAAACAAATGAATAAGGACTAGGCACAGAAAAAAAAAAAGATAATCCCAAAACAATTTCTAGCAACCTTTCAGTTGCTGAAAACCCTGGTTTGTGTTCGTAGTTTGTTTTAAAATAAATGGACATACTTTAAAAAAACAAGCTCAGGTGATATTGCTGTTGTGCTGAAGGTAATTAGGTGAATAACGCTCATCATGAAAGCACCTGAAAATAAGAATGAAAAAAAAAAAGCAAAATCAAATCAAATACCCTCTTTACCATAACACTCCAAAATCAAAACCACTGCAAAAAATTAGAGAGAAAAAAAAGCCACATTCCTAACGAGCTATACACATTACAATACATCAATGAACTGTTTACAAGTATAGTACAATTTTTAAAAAAAAAATTTTTTTACACGAGGCATCAAAATGAATGTTTTAACGGCATCACATCCATTTCTAACAAGCACATGTTAAACTTTTTTTTCCAATATAAAAAAGAATTAAAGACCTTCGCCTTTCATTTGCAAGATCACATGTGAACATCTGTACAGTAACAATAAATATAATTTTGATAAATTAAAAATGAATAAATCTGTTAGTTGTTACAATCTTTAACATTTCATATTTGCACTGCACGCATGCTTGGTACAAAAATGTGATGTCCTGTCCTATCCTACTGTCCTATTCCATAGCTCGAAAGACTTTGGGACACCACAGATGATCGTTTAACCAGCATATTCTGTGGTGCCCCAACAACTTTCAATACAAAAATGTACAAACATGAAAACAAATATTTTAAACTAAATAAAAACAAACTTAACCTCTAATGCAAATTGCAACAATCAAAAACAAGCATTTCCACTAGAAGGGCAAAGCCCATATGACTCACATGCTCCTCATGGAACTCGCAATATTTAACATAAAAATGAGTGCCAAAAAATTAAATGGTTGCATTAAAATGCAAAGTAATACTGACTTTGATCTTTCTATGCTCGTGACATCGAGATGACATTGACCTCTGGCTGCAAATACACTCATGTACTATCAAATAAAGTACAGCAAAAGTTGTATTGTGCCAAAAAACAACAAAATAATGGTGGCCTTGAGATGACCCTGACGTTGACCTTGGGATGATCTTGACCCTCATGTGATCTCTCATGCATATCTGATTAAACACACCGACTCAACCAGGTTTTGAAGTTAGTTCAGCCAGGCTAGCTATAAATAGCTTCGCCGGTGCTCTTCTTTCCTTTCCTTTCACTGAAAGGGAGGGTGTAGGCAAGCTATAAATAGCCCGCAGCCAGCAAAATGTGGGAGAACCTAAGAGTGCTGCTCACATAGGCATTGAGCTAATGTGTAACCCAATTTTGCATACTGTAGGTTCAATAATCAGCCATCCACTGTACGATGACCTATTTTTGATGACCCTGTGACCTTGACCTTGCGGTGAAGTCATTCATTCACTGACCATTTTCGAGATCTCATGAGTACACACCATCTTACCAAGTCTGGTAGTGATAGTTGAAATAGGCGCAGAGTACTTAGCCACTTTAAATTTTTTGCCGACATATGGATGGATTGACAGAATTTTTTTTCTTTATCATTTTTGGACTATTTAGGACTTCTTTCACACAGATTTACAAAAAATCTGAAAATTTTGGGGGTGGGGGTACATAGACTCACAATGTTCTGCACGGGAGTCAAAAAATCACCATACATACACTCTCACTACTAAAATGGCATTTGTTTTATACAAAAACTGGCATGCAGATGAAATTACAACATGCAACGACTATAGAAATGCTTCTCTATGACAGCCCATGTACTAGTACTTTTTAAACATTAAAATGTAGGCAGAGAAAGAAATATATGGAAGATCAAAGATCTATAAAGTTACAGATTACTGTAATCAAGACAAACACAAATTCAAACATGGACAATTGAGTTACAGTTCATGAGATGATCACACTCAACACCACATTCAAATAGCACAAAATTAATAACTTTCCCATATAGAACAAGTGATCCTGCTTCTTCATGATGGAACTATTGCCTGTTTCTGTTCTTATTCTAAGACAGACATCAACAGAAACAGTTTCCATTCATGAAGGCTGTGTGACATTTATTTCACCACACAGAACTACTTGCCCCTTGATCAATACACCTCGGCCTTCATTTTATCCTTTACCATTTATCCCATCAAACCTACATTGTCACAAGCACACTTTAATGCAGACTAGTGACAGAAAGTATCTGGACTGTACTGCCTTATAAACCCTCATCCATTCCATTCTGATGATGTAGCTGGTGTGAGATGCTTTAAGTTCATTTATGCTGGCAATTTCAGCGACTTTCCCTTCAATACTGAAACAGACAAGAAAATCAAAATGTTACAAAATGTAACATTCTTGCATACAAGTTTTAGTTCTTAAAATTCATAGCATTTTCTGCAGCTGTAGAACACAAGAGTGGACAAAATTGAAATCAAATTTCCCTACACTAAAGCCATAGAAGTCGTCATGTAGTCTGGATGGATTCAGAACACTACAACCTATTAATCATACAAAATATGAATTTGAACACTTACAAACTCACACTAAAACCAGCACAAACTCCCTCTAAAACCAGCATCTCTAAGCTATTAACTGTAAACGGCTAACATCATTTTACAATTTAATTACCTTTGGTGATGTAAAGGTAGAAGAAGTCGCAGTACAAGATGGTCTGTACACATCCAGCCACCACAGCTATCAAGTCGAAGAAGCCTTCGAAGTAGTAGCGGTAGACCCAGTTGAAAATGTAGAGAGCACGGTAAGAGCCCAGGGCAAAGAGGTAGTGAGAGGTGATAGTCTCGGCTTCACCAGTCTTGCTCACCATGAACAACTGAGGCAGAATGGCCACAGACTCCAGATAGATGGAGAATGTCCAAAGGATCTGAGACAAACATCAGTCATCATTTAATAGGGAGATTAATCAAACACATGAATCGGAATAAAATAAAAACTGACGACTGCATGAAATAAATTACATCAACTAGAAGGAAAAAAAACCCATATGACTGGCATGCTCTAAGTGAAACTCTCAATATTTAACATAAAAATGAGTGCCCAGAAAAAAAAACAAAATGCAAATACTGACTTTGATCTTTCTATGCTCTTGACCTTGAAATGATCTTGACCTGGGCTCCAAATACATTCATGTACTATAAAATAAACTACAGCAAAAGTTTTATTATGCCCAAAAAACAGTGACCTTGATCTTCAGTTACCTTGACCTTTGGATGACCTTGACCCTCATGTGATCTTTCATACATATCTGATCAAGTAACTCAATGTTGTTGCATACTATCCATGGGTTAAATAAAAAGCCATTCCACTGTACGGTAACCTAGTTTTTGTATGATTTTGCAAGGCCTAAATGACCTTGAGCTTCAAGATCAACACAAAAATGGAACAAATATGAAAGATTATCATCCCTAAATACAACAAATTTGGACTTCAAACTGACTGACTTTGGACAGCTCTAGTGACCTTGAAGTGAGGTGTGTTTCATTGATATCTATCATGAATCAAAGAATAAGTTCAATATTAATAACCTAGAAAAAAAGTGAAATTTTGTGAAAAATTGTCATTTTTTGACTACCATTTGTTGATGTGACCTTGACCTTGAAGTGAAGTTCTTTCACTGATCATTTATGAGGTCTCATGGGTATACATATGTATGATCAAAGAACCCCATTTTCTTATTAAAAGGTTAAATTCAGTCATTCCACTGCCTTTTCTTTGTATGTTTTTGCATGGCCTAAAATGACCTTGATCTTCAAGATCAACTAAAAAACGGAACATATATGAAATATCAATCTTTCACCTCTAATTACAACAAGTTTTGACCTATCTCTCATAGCTTAGGGTCACGTTCACTTCAAAGTACCTATACAAAACGAATTTGATAGTCCGGTGACCTTGACCTTGGAGTGAGGTTGACAAAATTTTGCATAGTATGTGTGTCTCATTGATATATCTATCATGCATCAAAGAATCATAAGTTCAATATTAATAATAGCTAGAAAAAAAGTGAAATTTTGTGAAAAATTGTAAAAAAAATTTTTTTTTACTAACATTTGATGACCCTGTTATCTTTACCTTGAAGTGAAGTCATTCATTCACTTCACCCTCATGTGATCTTTCATGCATATCTGATCAAAGAACCCAATGTTGTTGCGAACTATGTGTTAAATAATCAGCCATCCATTGTACGATGACCTATTTTTGATGACCCTGTGACCTTGACCTTGCAGTGAAGTCATTCATTCACTGATCATTTTCGAGGTCTTATAAGAACACACTATCTTACCAAGCTTGGTTGTGATAGTTGAAATAGGCTCAGAGTATTTAGCCACTTTAATAAAGTTTTTGCTTAGACGGCAGAAAGACGGACAGAACCTTTTAAAAAATAGATAATTTTGGGACTATTTAGGCCTCTTCTGACACAGATTTGGCAAAATCTTGAAAATTTTTTTTGTTGGGCGAGTACATAGACTCACATTGCTGTGCATGCGAGTCAAAAATACTATCTATTCAGTGGGCTTTTTTTTTTTAAAAAGATTATTCTTTCATGACATAAGTTTGAGAGAGAGCCAAACAAATACATGCCCCAAAATTGAAATCTTAGATGATATTTGAATTGGATTATTTATTTGTAAACTGGACATTGATTTGTACATGCAAAACGATCAAGGTTCATTTGCAAGAATCATGGGAAAACCATTTGCTCTTATCTCAGTTACTGTATCTTGGTGCATGGAATTTTTATGTACTCTCTACCACATTTTTTTTAGGTATTAAAACTCTGTAAAATTTTGGTTGATGCTGAAGGGTGAGGATGTCATCCCCTTACAGTTTTGAGATATGAAGAAACTCCCCTTCATAATTTATTTATATTTTATTGCAACAAATGCAAAATATTATGCAAGATCATGTCTTACCAGTGAAAAGTAGTTAGAAATCACATCTTTCGGAAACAAACAATGTTTCTTTCTTTCACTCTTTACAACCCACCTCCATGGGAGCAAACTCGTGGTTAACAAGGAAAGCCAGTCCACCAACAGGGACGACCAAGAACTCCACTCGAAAAGTGTCATGGTTTGAATCATAAGTGGCCTTGAATTTGGAGAACATAAGGTAGACGGTGAACAGGGATGAGCCGATGAAAAAGACTTTCATGACGGTGTTGTATGGCGAGATGAAGGTTGTGAACAGATCCAGGTATCTTGTGAGGAACACCAAAGCAAAAAGGATCTGGGACTTGCCAGATATTCCTGTCAATGCACAAAATGATTGCAGTTAAAACAAAGTCAAGATAACATGTTACTATTACTTATATTAGGGAAACCAAAATGCACATAATTTTATTTATTAACCCCTGACTGCTCACAAGTTTTACGCAATTAAGAGGACAATTGCTGTATGCTGAATAATAAATTAAGGAGACACAATTGATGTATTCTGAGTAATAAACTGGAGATGACAAGTACTTTCAATTTCATTTTCTTATTTGGTGGACTGTCTTATCAGTTATCTACATAAAATGTCAAGCATTCGAAAATAAACTGCCATATGAACCAGATGCCATATCTCATAGTTTTGTGTTTGTTTTCATTTTTTTTTGTGACATTAAAAGAAAAGAATAATAAAAGAATAATCTCAGAATAATCTGCGAGAAACACCTACAGCATCAACAACATCTATATCATGTGTTTGTAGACTAGTTCAAGAAAGCGTTTGACCAAGTCAGGCATGCAGCTCTGTCGGCAACTATGAGAGTGTACAACATCAACCCTAAAATTATTGAAATTATCAAAAGCCTGTAAGACAAGGCTATCAGTGCAGTCCTCCACAGCACCGCCATCGTAAACTGGTTCAGAGCAACAATCGGTGTGCGTCAAGGATGCCTACTCTCTCCAACACTCTTTAACATCTTCCTAGAGCGCATCATGTCAGATGCCCTTGCAGATCACGAAGGCACAGTCCTCATAGGGTGTAGAGCAATCTTCAACCTCCGTTTTGTGGATGACATCGATGAAAAATTGGCTGGAGAGGAACAAGAACTTGAACAGCTGATACGGAGGTTTGACACCACCTCCAGAGCCTAGGCTATGGAATGGAAATAAGTGCAGAGAAGACCAAAATGATGACCAACAACACCAATCCCTCAACACAATGCATAGCTTAAGATATTTAGCAGCCATTGTATCAGACCATGCGTCCCAACAGGAAGTGCTCTCCAGGATCGCACAAACGCTGTCCTGACAAGGTTGAAGCCCATTTGGAAAGACAGGACCATCAGTCTACATTCCAAGGTAAGGCTCCATTTTCATATACGCTTGCAAAACATGGACTCTCACAGCAGATCTACAACGAAGAATACAAAGCATGGAGATGAGGTGCTACAGAAGACTCCTGGGCATTTCCTATACACAGCACATCACCAACAACGAAATTCGACAGACCATCACTAAAGTCATTGACAACACTATGAGTATGACATGCTCACAGTGGTGAAGAAACGGAAACTCTGATGGTATGGCCACATCACCAGAGTATCAGGCCTTGCAAAGACCATCCTGCAAGGCATGGTGCAAGGAGGCAGAAGAAGAGAGAGACAAAAAAGAGGTGGGAGGACAACATTCAAATATGGACTGGCTTGACACTGAGTGAAGCTATGAGGGTTGCTGAGGACAGAGGAAAGATGGGAGTACACTAATTAAACGATCATCTGTGGTGCCTCTACGACCTTCGAGTTACGGGATAGGATAGGATCGAAAAAGAAGACAAAATGAAAAAAGACACACATAAGAATGAAAACAAACACAATCATTCATGCATGCATTCACTGATTCAATTATCTATTTCTGCAGTCATATGAACTGGTAAAATACTGCACAGAAACACTGACTTCAACGATTTTACTTCCTGGCATAATAACCTCTTTAAAACAAGCAAGATAACATGGATCTGGTTCATAATCTATTAATCATAATGGTCATGATACAGTGGAGGGGAGGCAAGAAATTACAAACATTTCCTTGATTGATGGGGAAAAGCAGTTAGTGTTATTTCTCTTCCAATTTTGATTTCATCTATCATCTATGTCTGATGAAATAGGCCTAAAACATTTCAAGAGCTGTGTTATTTCTCTTCCAATTTTGATTTCACCTATGATGAAATAGGCCTAAAACATTTCAAGAGCTGTCGGTGTGCGACAAAACACGCAAGCCCCCATGAACATTTCATATGGGATTAAATTCAATTCAAATTATCTCTTAATCGCAAAAGTAGGAATCAACGAACTGCAAATTCCACAACATACAGCCTTTCTGAAGTTATGAACTTAACCACTAACTCAATAATTCAATGCCTCAATAAAAGAACAATAAACAGGGGGAAACAATTTTACATTAATTATAAAAATAAACACACCCCAACATTCAATTTTCATGAGTAACCCTTTTTAAGGCAGACTACCTCCCTCACATTTCCTAATGAGAAAAATGCAACTCAAAAGAGAGGCAACTCCGCATCCTACATCACCCCATACATCAAAAACATTTAAAAATAAAAATCTAAATAAAAAAATTTTGAACTAAAACAAATTTTATTAAATTCAAGATGAATTTTTCTTTTAAGGGATGCATGATTGGTTGAGTGTTTTGCACATAAATCCTTAAAAACGATCCAAACATTAGAAAAACAAGAAAAAGAAAAACACTTTGGCACAGTATTATGGACTAGAAATCAATGTGTCAACATCACTATCCCTCAAATCATTCTCCAATGCTTCGAAATCAATTGTATCCAAGTCGCTTTGCTTGCTTGGATCAATTTGCACAAGATTGCCTTCATCAAATCCCTCAAAAACACTGTTTGTAATGGTTGCTGGTATAATGATAATCTCCTCTCTTGTTCCTCAAAACATTGTCACACAGATTATTGATGTTCCAAAAATTCCAAGTGCTCGTTTTTCAAAACGATCCATCATGTATGTTTAGCACACCATCGGAAAGAACAGGAAATCCCGTACACGAGACAATACGCAACACGATGGTATTTATAGATACAGCAGTGGGAGCAGCCTAACGAGCATGTGTTTGGGGTGTTTGCCGGCGGACATCGGGTGACTTGATTAAAAATAGCATCGGGCAACATGCGCAGATATGTCAGAAATATGGTTAAATATCGGGATCAAACTTTCATGTCAAACTTTGCCAAACATCTCAATACACCTTATTTAAAAAAAACAAAACAAAAAACCAATGTCTTTACACAGTTTACACACACTGGCACCAACCCATTCAAACAACTTTAGAAGTTAGTTAATTAATACAGTATTTTATGTAGTTAATTAATACAGTATTTTATTTAAGGCTTAAACAGAGCTTTATACATGTGAACCAAATCAGTTTAGTACTAGTAGTCAACTTGATATGTTGCCAAGTGCCAAACAAACTTGCACTGTAAGAATATTGGGCTACTCGTTACTGTACCAATACTTTCAATTGCCATCTAGATCTACTGTAGTCTGTTTTGTAAAGTGTAATACTTCTAATTTTTACTAATTTTAGTATTTTACAACTACTAGGCAATAATAGGCCTAATTAATATGCAAGAAAATGTACAATCCAAGAAAAATAATATATTTATTTTGAATTGTATGTTGCAGAAGCGAGCTACTGAAAGTGTGCTCGAAACGTAGGCAGCGCATACGTGTCAGTAGCAAGAATGTGCTTTGCAGTGATATAGATCTGCAAGGAAGCACAGTACTTAGTATCTACTGTCAGTGAAACTTTCCAAGAAAATCTTTTCATTATTTACTCTTCAATAACACACTTCCTGCAACAAATTTAAATACTCACACTGCAATATATATTAAAGTACACACCATATACACACGATTATTGGCTTCATCTTTCATGCAAAAACAATCATCTAAAGCATTTAAAGAGTGTCAACAATCCAGCCGGCTTACCGTTACCGAGTAGTACAACTTCGGTTTATTTGCAAGCCAAGTATGCCGCAACCAGGTAACTTACCGGCACAGGACCGAGTTTTCCACATCTTTAGTAGGAGCAAAATAATTGCCAAAAGATGGCACATATCCCCGACAAGCCTGAAGATATTCATTTTCGTTGCCTAGTGCGTCTGCTACACTTCCACGTTCCGTTGTAATGGCGTCTGCGGACGTGGCGCGCACGGCATTCTGGTAGACTAACTAAAGGGAAATAATCTAAATGCAACACCCACTTTCGTTTTCACATACAGGCAAAATACTACGACTAAATAAAGCCCATGTCAGCTTCTTTGTAGTTAGTTAGTTTAGTTTTACAGATTAACGTCCCCGGACACATAAGCGTATAGGGGACGAATGTAATTGGCTACGAGGGTATTTATTACACGGTGGGCGTGTCCTCGATGTTTGTATAAATTGGCTGTGTGTTATCTAGTGCTGCAGCGCCATCGGGAACTGGTTCAACACAACAATCGGCGAGCGTCAAGGATGCCTACTCTCTCCAACACTCTTCAACATCTTCTTGGAGCGCATCATGTCAGATGCCCTTGCAGATCACGAAGGCACAGTCAGCATAGGGAGTAGAGCAATCTTCAACCTCCGTTTTGCGGATGACATTGATGTATTGGTTGGAGAAGAACAAGAACTGGAACAGCTGGTACAGAGGCTTGACACCGTCTCCAGAACCTTTGGAATGGAAATAAGTGCAGAGAAGACCAAAATAATGACAAACAACACCAATGGCATCAATACAGACATCAAAATCCAAGGCCAACCCCTCAACACGGTGCATAGCTTCAAATATTTAGGAGCCATTTTATCAGACAATGATTCCCGACAGGAAGTCCTCTCCAGGATTGCACAAACAACTGCAGCCCTGACAAGGATGAAACCCATTTGGAAAGACAGGACCATCAGTCTACATTCCAAGGTAAGGCTGCTGTGCTCCCTTGTCATCTCTATCTTCCTATACCCTTGCGAAACATGGGCCTTCACAGCAGATCTACAACGAAGAATATAAAGCATGGAGATGAGGTGCTACAGAAGACTTTTGGGCATTTCCTATACCCAGCACATCACCAATGCCGAAGTCCGACAGACCATCACACAAGCCATTGGACAACACTATGACATGGATTGGTGAAGAAACGGGAACTCTGATAGTATGGCCACATCACCAAAGTATTAGGCCTTGCAAAGACCATCCTGCAAGGCACGGTGAAAGGAGGAGGTAGAAGAGGGAGACAGAAAAAGAGGTGGGAGGACAACATTCGAGAATAGACTGGCTTGACACTGAACGAAGCCATGAGGGTTGCTGAGGACAGAGAAAGATGGAGTACGCTGGTTAAACGAGTAGGTCTATCTGTTGTGCCCCAACGACTTTCGAGTTACGGGATAGGATAAGATAGAAAAAAAAAGACAAATAATAATTTTAAAAAAAAAACCACGTTATTAATGATCAATGAACTCTGTGACATGATGACTTACCCAACTATAACTTTCGTCGGTAGTAACCGGTTAGTTTCAAATTCAGTGACGCTGCGTAGCAAAGACTTGCCGTGGAATACATCGCCTGTCGACAACCTCTGCTGCTGGTCGTGGAATACATCGCCTGTCAACAACCTCTGCTGCTGGTCGTGGAATACATCGCCTGTCAACTACCTCTGCTGCTGGTCGTGGAATACATCGCCTGTCAACAACCTCTGCTGCTGGTCGTGGAATACATCGCCTGTCAACAACCTCTGCTGCTGGTCGTGGAATACATCGCCTGTCAACTACCTCTGCTGCTGGTCGTGGAATACATCGCCTGTCAACTACCTCTGCTGCTGGTCGTGGAATACATCGCCTGTCAACAACCTCTGCTGCTGGTCGTGGAATACATCGCCTGTCAACAACCTCTGCTGCTGGTCGTGGAATACATCGCCTGTCAACTACCTCTGCTGCTGGTCGTGGAATACATCGCCTGTCAACTACCTCTGCTGCTGGTCGTGGAATACATCGCCTGTCAACAACCTCTGCTGCTGGTCGTGGAATACATCGCCTGTCAACAACCTCTGCTGCTGGTCGTGGAATACATCGCCTGTCAACTACCTGTGCTGCTGGTCGTGGAATACATCGCCTGTCAACAACCTCTGCTGCTGGTCGTGGAATACATCGCCTGTCAACTACCTCTGCTGCTGGTCGTGGAATACATCGCCTGTCGACAACCTCTGCTGCTGGTCGTGGAATACATCGCCTGTCAACTACCTCTGCTGCTGGTCGTGGAATACATCGCCTGTCAACTACCTCTGCTGCTGGTCGCATGGCCCACCTATTAGCCTACGCCGGGTGAGGGCCTACAGTCTCCACTTCTTTTTCAGTTCGGGGCGGGGAAATCGATTACGTAATACTTGAAGAAAACCTGCAGTCTGTTCATAAGCAGCGCCAGAGAGGGTGGAGAGGCGTAAAGTCCCCTATATGCTTATGTGTCTGGGGACGTTACTCTACTTGCCTCGGCCAGTCGCTGCTACGTAGTATGTGACGATGTGCTTTGCGGAAACAGAATAAGTTCCCTTGAATAGGCCTATATATGTCGCGGCAACCATACTGTTGCGCCATACTTCATTCTTACATTCTACATCCCTCCAGTGAACATGATTTCATTTTTTTAAAAGTTTTACAGCAGCAGCGGAGGAAGAAGAAGATGATGATATGATCATAATGATCAGGATGATGACGACGAAGATGACGACAACGACGACGATGCTGACGATGTGATGATGATGATGATGATGATGATGATGATGATGCTGCTGCTAACCCTTACCCGAACCCTTGTACCAATATTCCGCTCTTTCCATCACTTTTAAACAGTACTGCGGTTCGCATCCGCGGCTAGCAGCGAGCCCAAAGTAGATTATACTTTGAAGGGATGGAGGGAATACTTTCACCGGCTGCTAGCGGGAGTTTTGGCGATACTTTCTACCGATCGCAGCAATGTGTATTACCTCGATGATGATGATGATGGTGATGATGATGATGATGATGTCAAGACTCGCCGGAGTATAAATTTCGGCGAGTCTCAGCTAAGCTATGTAAGGTTAGTGATATTGCTGCTGCTGCTGCTGCTGCTGCTGCTGATGATGATGATGACGACGACGGATATATACAACAGTTAACTATTTGTAGCTGTTGTAGCTACCGCTTCATATCGCGCCGTTGGCCGTAGAGCTGGTTTGCACTTGAACTATGTGAATAGGATCATGCACCTCTTATTGTTTCCTAAATCAATCGCAGTTCGTGAGGCAACATTAATTTGTTGCAGTGTGTGGGTCTATACTATAATTAATGCCTTTTTATTCTCCAATGAAAAGTGGTAACATTCTAGTTTCTACCACGAAAGTGGATGAAGTTTACACGTTTATTTTATTTAATCGTTCTTATATAGTGCTTTTTCCACGTTCAACGAGCTGCTCAAGGCGCTGTCAGATACAGGATCTAACTCAAGCAACCCGGGGCGCCCACTTGCCTCGTTTTGGGCGCACAGTCTGAGGCATATAGGCAACTAATGTGAATATAAATTAGGACCTTACATTTATTGTAAATAAAGTCACGGAACTCAAAGTGGATTTTCGGCACCCAAAGCAACTCAGGACTCTAAAATTATGCGCTACATAAATGAACATTACGTTTGGATTGGATACACTATGACGGAAACTTAATTCTCTCCTTAAATTAGTATGCTCTGTTTATGTTTTGGTATAATAACGTGGATGCATGATGACAGATGCGACCTTGCCTGCTGACGTGCGAGGGTATACGGCGGTGAATCCTGTCGCTTCGTGGAGGTTCACAAACTTTTTTTTCGAGGTTCTCAGGTCCTGAACCTAAATTCCTAAACTTTTGGACCAAAATAAAATAAAATAAGTTTTAGGAACCTAGGTTCCCGATCTGAGAACCTCGAAAAAGAGGTTCGTGAACCTCCACGGGCCTTCGAACTTCCAATTGAGACATACCTTGTTCTTCTTGTTCTTGTTCTCTTTTACACGGTTTGTTTAGTTTATTATATTGTAACTTAGATTCGTTTATCCACGCAGCCTGTTCAATCAGCAACAAGGCAGAAGTCGTCGTATAACGTTTTCCAACTTTATTCAGCAAACATCAACAACTGCATACAAGATCGCTTTCCGAAAATCACTTCAAAGATCATCACAAATCTCTCTCAGTCACTTTTTCACTACTAAGCAGGCAGGCAGGTATGTAGATTAGAAGAGTCCCCGGACACGTTGCGTATAGGGGACAGATTAAGCAGACACAGTGCATCACTCATATAGTCTCTCTATAATCGAGAGAAAGTTCGAACACTCCAGCATGACGCAATAACACCCAATCAAAATAAAACTCTTCACCGGAACTATGCACTGTCTTAAGTCACATAACCTTATTTAGGTTAAAAGAATATCTTAGCTATTACCACATTTATCTAGATGCTTCAATCGATAGTAAACAAGTAATTCTAGAACATTCTCCAATAATATCGACCAACGAAAATTATCAACATTATACAAAGCTGCTTCTAACAACAACTCAAAATCAAACGAAAGGTAAATACACTCTGTTATTGCATGCTTTGCAAAGCAAAACGATCGGATCTATCGTGCGCGTCTCAGATATAACATTCTCCTTGTTGTTGTTGTTGTCGTCGTCGTCGTCGTCGTTGTTGTTGTTGTTGTTGTTGTTGTTGTTATTGTTCATGAAAAAGACATACACATACACGAAATTTTCTTACCATGTATTGGAGAGAGGAAAAAAGGGAGGTAGGTAGAAGTGTGTGTATAGAGATGGACATGGGGTATGGTGGGGGGGGGGATGGTTAAAGTGGGATAGGGAGAGGGGAGGAAATCAGGCGGGGATGGTAAATTAAAGGGAGTAGATGGGAGGTGGGTGGGAGCGGATGGAATATCGAGGGAGAGAGAGAGAGAGAGAGAGAGAGAGAGAGAGAGAGAGAGAGAGAGAGAGAGAGAGAGAGAGAAGGTGCTGTTTTCAATGAGTCTTCATGCGGTGCTGCTACTGTTTTGCATAATTGCAAATAATTGTTCATAGGAGTACAGTTTCCTGCCTTTGGGTGCAAAGCATTTTGCAGAGTGATATTTTACGGGCGATAGATTATTGATCTGGGCAAACAAACCACTCAACCCTAGCCACTGGATCACTGGGTTGCCCACCTGTATCAAGTAGCAGAAGCAGTTTTACAGTTTTTACGGTAGCCTAGACGTGCAGCCTAGTTGATCACCCAACTGCATCTCGCAGACTCATAATTGTACCCTTTACCATCTCTTACTTTGCAGGCCATGTTCACTATTCAACGATAAAAAAATAAATAAAAGAAGAAAAAAACAAAGATGACAGACAGCTCCATGAAAGTTGCTGAGCAAACCAACTGCCCAGTCGCCTTCTGATTTGGAAACTCGTACGTTCAGAGATTCCAGATTTTAAAGGCATACTCGGTCAGTCTCCAGTATCTAAGTCTGTCAATTCACCATCCATTCTAATTATCCATTCCATCCATCCATTAATCCATCTCACGAACCATCCATCCACCCTTTCCAATCATCCTGTTCGCCCGGCATACATAGTTTGTAAACAATAAAGACGATTTATTTACCGTCATTTGTTAAGCGCAATGCTTCTAGATGGTTCTAGATCGATCAGCAAACTGTAGAAATTAATTTTATTACACTTAGTAATTAACCCGTTACAGGTTCAACAGACTATCGATTTAAGGCTGACAACGTTACAGTTACCAGTGTTAAACAATGAGTGTTACAATAAACAAATAACTGAATTGCCTCTGGCACCTGTTTCATAACCTCACCCTGATTGCCTTTCCGTGTTCGTCTGTCTCAGTCGATCTATTCTGATGCAGATCGATCGCAACAATTAACTTTATCTATTTACCAATTCACAGTGAGCAAAACAGTTACAGTCATCAAAACTGATACACTTTTTATTGAAAGTTGTCACTGTAAAACGCCATATCCGTGTATAATAAATTAGGCCTATTATTTTTGGTAAGTCTAAACTATAGTGAATGAGATTGAATTAACTATGAGTGTTAACGTCCTGTTATTGCATAAGCAGTAGCGACGGGTCATCAGGTCGACACATCTCCTCATTTTATGTTTAAAATATAGTGTAACATTATTTTAATATTCATTGTCGGTGAAATAAGTCCACATTGCCGATCATTTCGATTTCCTCATAGAGGAAATGCATCAACAAATCAATTATTATTCAGAATTGTTTTTATAAAGCGCTTTACCAGCTCAAAAGAGCGGCTCAATGTGCAGGAGAGAACGGGATCTTGAGTAGCTCTTGAGCAGCTCTTAAGCTCAAAAATTGCTGTATAAGAATAATAAAAATAGTAAAAATAACTCAAGCAGTTTAAGGTGACAGTTTGCTGCTATATTAGATAATTCTGTTAAAATCACCACACACAAAAAACATAAGTGATGGGAAAAGACAGAGAATTCAGCCACTGCACGTCAAAGCAATATACCCTATCCTATCCCGTAACTCGGAGGTCGTAGGGGCACCACAGATGATCGTTTAATCAGCGTACTCCATATTTCTCTGTCCTCAGCAACCCTCATGGCTTCGCTCAGTGTCAAACCAGTCCATTCTCGAATGTTGTCCTTCCAGTACTTTTTCGGTCTCCCTCTTCTTCTACCTCCTTGCATCGTGCCATGCAGGATGGTCTTTGCAAGACCTGATGATCTGGTGACGTGGCCATACCATCAGAGTTCCCGTTTCTTCACCACTGTGAACATGTCATAGTGTTGTCCAATGGCTTGTGGGATGGTCTGTCGGACTTCCTCGTTGGTAATGTGCTGGGTATAAGAAATGCCAAGAAGTCTCCTGTAGCACCCCATCTCCATGCTTTGTATTCTTCGTTGTAGATCTGCTGTGAGGGTCCATGTTTGGCAAGCGTATAGGAAGATGGAGATAAGGGAGCGTAGCAATTTTACCTTGGAATGTAGACTGATATAACGGAAGAATGGTGAAGAAACGGAAACTCCGATGGTATGGCCACGTCACCAGATCATCAGGCCTTGCAAAGACCATTCTGCAAGGCACAGTGCAAGGAGGTAGAAGAAGGGGGAGACCGAAAAAGAGGTGGGAGGACAACATTCGAGAATGGACTGGTTTGACACTGAGCGAAGCCATGAGGGCTGCTGAGGACAGAGAAAGATGGAGTATGCTGGTTAAGCGATCATCTGTGGTGCCCCTACGACCTTCGGGTTATGGGACAGGATAGGATAGGATAGGATGTAGACTGATGGTTCTGTCTTTCCAAATGGGCTTCAACCTTGCCAGGGCAGCAGTTGTTTGTGCGATCCTGGAGAGGACTTTCTGTCGGGACCCATTGTCTGATACAATGGCTTCTAAATATTTGAAGCTATGCACTGTGTTGAGGGATTGACCTTGGACTTTGATGTCCGTGTTGATGCCATTGGTATTGTTATTTCCATTCCATAGGCTCTGGAGGTGGTGTCAAGCCTCTGTACCAGCTGTTCAAGTTCTTGATCCTCTCTAGCCAATCCATCAATGTCATCCGCAAAACGAAGGTTGAGTCTTTGATATACATTAGGAGATGAAGGGAAACAAAAAAGACTGCATGCATAACACAATAGTAGGCCTAGTCACGCACCACCAAACTGAACTGCAGTAACCGACGCCTTGTGCGTCAACTTTAAAATCATACTCTAGGATGATTTTCATTCGATTTTTCAGGCCTGACATTTCGATTTTGTTTTCATTTCGGTTCTGTTTTGTTTACATTACTCTCAGCGGTGCTGTCTATTTTCAGGATTGTAGTCCTACTATAGTTTCATAACAATTACCAAAAGTGTTTAGCTTACCAGTCCAGTTTTTAAAAAGTGTTAAAATCAGTTTATTTGAAAATGATTGTTGGAGTGTACATACACCACACACACACACGAGAGAGAGAGAGAGAGAGAGAGAGAGAGAGAGAGAGAGAGAGACAGAGAGAGAGAGAGAGAGAGAGAGAGAGAGAGAGAGAGAGAGAGAGAGAGAGAGAGAGAGACAACGAGAAATTCTCCGTGATTTGGGTCGCTTTCCACGATGTTCGTGAAAAATTGACAATATTCTATCTCTTTATTTCAGTAATACCAGAGACCTTGGTAATACTGCCACCTGCAGCGGGGTGTTATGCTTTAATTAAAACTTCACATCACAACCAGGACTTGACCATGGTTAATCTATATAGTCACTAGTGTACTCTTTAATGATAGCTTCTACGCCTGTCCTTTGCCAAACATCAGGGAGAAGTTTAGCCTGGTCTAGTTCATCTCTGATGCTCACAATATATTTCCCTGGCTCACTTCAATATGCCATCCATACTAGCTGCCTTTCACTTCCGGTTCTGGCAGACGCTTGATAGGCATGCTGGGTGATATTTAATTAGCCCTGAAATTACGTTTTGGAGGGTTCGATCACGGGGAACGTAGGGTAGTTATAAAAATCGGTAATCTCTCGCCCTCGACTGTGAAACCTCTCAGTACCAATGAGTTGGTTGTGCGGTTTTTGTTTGTCCAAAAGGCTGTCATTGAACCGGCATCTATTCACCGAAGTGCACCAATCCACAAAATAATCAGTTAAGCGAAGTGAGGATAACGATCAGTCAAGGCAGACTTATCGATACCGTTATGTTACGAAAGTATAATCGTGAAAGAAACCCCATCAACGTCCAAACAGTATGCGGCAGGCAGTGATTGCCACGATTCCAGGTAATGGGTCTGCGACACAGGACGGCAGCCGCAGCAAGCAGGTAAACGATAAAGGGGCCAGTAGTTTATGACTACTGACACCAAAGTATGTTGCAGCCCTCTATGTTAGTGCTGCTTTTACAGAGCTGTCTAGGAGTTTTTTCAAGTTTCGTGAAGAATTAAACAAAGTAAGTACACCTAGATGTAAATTTTTCCCTCGCGGTATAGAACTTTATAATTTACGAGGTTTTTAATTCCAAAGTTTTGTTTTGTTTTCCTCTTCTTGTTCTTGTTCTTGTTCTTCTCGTTCTTGTTCTTGTTCTTCTTGTTCTTGTTCTTCTTGTTCTTCTTGTTCTTGTTCTTGTTCTTCTTCTTCTTCTTCTTCTTCTTCTTCTTCTTCTTCTTCTTCTTCTTCTTCTTCTTTATCATTTGGTTATTAAAAGAAGTAGAGATACACAAATAATAATTGTAATATTTTTGTAGTAAAACGTGTTTTTTTTTTTTTTTTTTTTTTGCTTCAGTTTATTATCCTTTTCTATCGGGAAACTCTGGGCCGCCTCCCCCGGGGAAGGCGTAGTCGCAGCCAGTGGCGCGCCCAAACCCTACCTACCTAACATTATTTGTGAATTTTTGAAATTTTTGCTGGGGGAGCAAACCGGAGTACCCGGAGAAAACCCCCGAGACGTTGCCCGAGTCGAAAGTAAATAATATTCGGAGAAACATAACGCCCAGATGCAGGATCGAACCCACACCTGTCAGGCGCCATTGGTTTCTGGCTTGTGGACAAGGCAAGTTAGTCCCGCCTTAGCCCACTTGGCCACAACGCTCGCTCCTTATCGTCTTGCCCTTGTAGTTAATAATGAAGTTTAATATAATAATAGTCTATTTTCATAATAGCTTAACTACTTTTTGAAGGAGAATGTAATTGAACTATAAACGAATTGGGAAGTGTTAAAAAAATTAAGACCTATACCTTTTTATCATCTAGTTTGAGTAGACGTCTTTCTTATAGTGTCATGTATGTAGTTATCTCAAGTTTTTTTGAAAATATCAATAAAGTAAGTAGACTATTTTAAAAAAATAAACTAGAAATAAAAACTTCGTTTCAGTAGAAAAATGAAGCAGTCTGAAGGAAGTATGGGAAAAAGATATGGCCGCTCAAATTCTTCTGGTTGTCATTTCTGAGAATGTTTGCACCATTAGCCTAATAAATATTGTCTTATTTAGATAAAATCGCAAGTTCTTTAAAGGCTAAAAAAGATTCTGGGAAACGAATTTAAATATCTAGGACTTGTTTTTTTACATTTTTTAATATTTTGCAATCATATACACTTTAAATTTTTAACTCTTTATCGCAATCTTGAGTGTATAATACAAGGACGGATTTATTTATTTATTTATTTATTTATTAGTACTTTAATATTATTTTAATACTAGGTATTCTTTTAAATTAAATGTTTTGCAATACAATTTTTGCAGTACGCTAACCCAGAGATAAAAATCTTTGGTAGAGAGCGTAAATGGCCTAAATAGAGTAGTTGTTTAGGCGCGGGTTTCCTATCCTAAAGGTTTCGTGTTCGAACCCATTCTATGCCTGTAAAGATGTAGGCAATATATGCCGGAAAAAATGTTAGCGTTAGGCTAATATTTCATAGCCTTCTAAACTCTCAGAAAATGGTTTTTCTGTGTTTGTAAACCTTTCATGTGCTTTTGTATGGAAGAATGTAATACCGATTACTATCCCCACGGTTTCATCGATTCACAAAGTACACACGCCATAGAAAGATTCACCGACACAAAATAAGGGGTAGGCTACTCTAAAGAGTAAAAACGCTTTCAATGCGATCGAATATGGGAGCAACTGCTATCAAACTGCACTCATTTAAAATGAGTCTAACGTGATTTTTTCAAACTTTTACATTAGATAATGTAACCCTAGACGAGCGTATTAATACATTTTATTGAGGTGGAAGCTCTCCGATATGCGTATAAACAAGTTACAGTAGTTGGAGGTAGCGTCACGACGCGAGTCTCATTCACGGTCACTAAATACCCCATGAACAAAATCCTCTCCCTTGACTCAGTCACCACAACCCGTGGAAGCTTTTAAGTCACGCGCCGCTGCTTTTATTTGTGTGCGCCTGTAGACATATTCCATGGAAGCTCATCCACTTAATTTTTGTAGCAGACGATTTTTTTAGAATGCTCGGACATGGCGTTCAGATTCGAATTTTGCAAATATCAGACACAAAAGTGCATGAATATATACGCTAATATTCATCTCTAATCGTGAATTAAACAGTGGGGTTGTTTGGGGTTTTTATGTTTTGCATTTCGATCTAGGCACTTGAACGATTCATAAGTTTCTAATCCTAGCCCTTAGCATGCTAGAAGTATAGATGTTAGATAGGATATTTGATATTCAGATCAATCAGTCGAGATACTCAAATCAAAAAGCAATCTAAAACAGATGAAAAGAGTAGTAAAATATTTAAAATATATGAACCTGTTCATAGTTATGTTTATTACTAAGTATATTATTATAAATTATAGCTAGATCTATAATTAAAATTATCAGCAAAAATCATTATTCCATTTTTATTTATTGACAGGAACTATCAGTATAAATAAAACATGGCCTCGCATTTTAATACTGTTATGACTTTGAATATTTTATTTGTTGAATTGAATATAATTAATGATTATTATTTGAAAATTTATATTAGTAACAAAGTGACTTAATAACATTTTCTCATAATATTGGATATCACCTTCTATACTTCGAGGGTGTGCAATCTGATTAGGTCTAAATCTGCCACGTTTTGCATTTCGATCTAGGCACTTGAACGATTCATAAGTTTCTAATCATAGCCATTTGCAGAAGTATAGATGTTAGATAGGATATTTGATATTCACTATTCAGATCAATCAGTCGAGATACTCAAATCAAAAAGCAATCTAAAACAGATGAAAAGAGTGGTAAAATATTTAAAATATATGAACCTGTTCATAGTTATGTTTATTACTAAGTATATAATTATAAATTATAGATAGATCTATAATTAAAATTATCAGCAAAAATCATTATCCAATTTTTATTTATTGACAGGAACTATCAGTATAATTAAAACATGGCCTCGCATTTTAATACTGTTATGAATTTGAATATTTGATTTGTTGAATTGAATATAATTAATGATTATTATTTGAAAATTTATATTAGTAACAAAGTGACTTAATAACATTTTCTCATAATATTGGATATCACCTTCTATACTTAGAGGGTGTGCAATCTGATTAGGTCCAAATCTGCCAAATTTTAATAATTGTTATCCGCCTCAACATCCATCATCACATCGAACCTCTCTCTCTCTCTCTCTCTCTCTCTCTCTCTCTCTCTCTCTCTCTCTCTCTCTCTCTCTCTCTCTGCCCAGGCGATATAGACATTCTAAAACTAAGTTTTCTAACTTCTCTGCTATATAAAAGTGTGAAGCGAATGTGGAGTATGAAGCAGGAAGAGATTTCAGATTTCATTTCATCGATGCATCATAATTTTTTCCCGAGGGCGATCGACACGTTCCTTTATCGATGAGGTTTAAAGTGAGTCTGACACCTTCATCAGTGTACGAAAACACTTTCACTATGTCTAAATCGCAATAAGATATCAGTCATTACTCTCCGCTTGAATAGTCAAACAGCTTACATTTCTTGTGTTTGATATTTGCAAACTTTGAATCTAAACGTCCTTGTTAGATGGTTCTAGAAGATTGTCTGCTGCAGTATGTATTGTAGAATTAGTTCCCTTGTTATACGTCATCGTGGACATTGAAAAAAGGCGACCCAATCGATTCAACAGTAATTCAAGCAAACATCACGTAATAAAATAACATGTGCAGGACATTTTCAAACCCGTTCAAATTTAATTTTAAAAAAATAATTTAAAAAAATATAATTATTGACGGGTTTTTAAAATAGACCTCGCATATATATGACTTTGGATGCTTGCATGAATCGATTGAGTAGCCTTCTTTTGGGAGAAAGCTTCTAGTTCATTCATATAGCTTTGAAAAATGCAATGACCCGCAATTTTCGCTGAGACGACACTTACATCTTGTATTATTATTAGACTTTACTCCGCTCACACACCGATAAGGACACATGTGATTCGAGTGTTTTGAATTCATTGTTTGTTTGTGTGTGTGTGTGTGTGTGTGTGTGTATGTATGTATGTGTATGCGTGGCTAACTGTAAATGTTACTATTGGATTCAATGATCACCTGTCGCAAATTATGTATAACAGTATACTTTATTTACACAGAGCCCGCTGATGGGAGCTTGCTTCTGGCCTATCCTGTAGGCTACGTTTGCTTGTTTGTCCTACAGTGTAGATATGTGTTCAGTTGAATAAAACATTAAGTTAAACCATTTCAATAATGCGGGCGGACTAATACATTGTTTTATGCTCCTACTACCTACTGGAATGTTTTTGTTAAATGTTTCAGGCTCACTTTAAGGGATTTCTGATGCTGTCAGGCACAAGATGAAAGAGAATTTGAAACAAATTACCTACTAGTCTACATATAATGAAAACTAATTAAATGCTGTTAATAGGCTAATAGACCTATAACATATTTACCACACACACACAAACACACCCACACACACACAAACACACCTATACACACACATACGCACTTATATTTATAGACAGATAGATAGATGATGGATAGATTGATGGATGGAGGATAGATATATAAAATGAAAGATTAGTTTAGATTAGATTAGATAGATAGATAGAGATAGAGATAGATAGAGAGATATAGATAGATAGATAGATAGATAGATAGATAGATAGATAGATAGATAGATAGATAGATAGATAGATAGATAGATAGAGATAGATAGATAGATAGATAGATAGATAGATAGATAGATAGATAGATAGATAGATAGATAGATAGATAGATAGATAGATAGATAGATAGATAGATAGATAGATAGATAGATAGATAGATAGATAGATAGATAGATAGATAGATAGATAGATAGATAGATAGATAGATAGATAGATAGATAGATAGATAGATAGATAGATAGATAGATAGATAGATAGATAGATAGATAGATAGATAGATAGATAGATAGATAGATAGATAGATAGATAGATAGATAGATAGATAGATAGATAGATAGATAGATAGAACTTTTATATATCAGTCACACCAAAAAGGCAGATATAGACTTTTCGAAAAAACATTATTTTGGTCCAAATTCGGTTTAGGGAGTTCTTTTCTTTTTTTTTTTCTTAAAAAAACAAACAAACAAACAAAAAATGCTGTTGAAAAGGTCAGCGTGTCTCGACATTTCAAGTTTTAAGACATGTTGTTTGATGTAGGCCTACTATTAATGTCATTGTCACACACAAACACACACACACCCACACACCCACACACACACACACACACACATACACACACACACACACACACACACAAACACTGCCATTACCACCATTACTACCTCTATCACAATCCCCACCGCCGTCGCCACCACCACAACGACTCAGTATCATTTGCCTGTTGATTAGTTTAGTTCAAGGCGAACGGCTTTTTTGTTTTGGTAAACTGCATCGCGGGCGCGCAGCGTTTTCTTTCACATCAATTGAAGTCAGTGCAGCTATCTTAAACTAATTTTCCTTTCCGAAATTAATGCCTTTGTTTGGAAATCATAGCTGCACAACCATGGCAACATGCAAACATGCATTAGTGTAGCAACTGAGCGGAAGGCACCTTTGGTCTAAAGTGTGTTTGACACAGCCAGGTTGTCATGCAGTATAAAAGCATAAAATAATAATTATAATATGGACATAGTTCTCTCTCTCTCTCTCTCTCTCTCTCTCTCTCTCTCTCTCTCTCTCTCTCTCTCTCTCTCTCTCTCTCTCTCTCTTGTTAAAAACGCTCTCCGATATAGGCATTACACAAATTCAAGTATATGGCTATGCATCAATTAGCGAAGTTTCTCTTTGTTTTTCTCACTATTTGGAGTGGATCTTAAACAGTTCAAAAATGTTTTTGTTTCTTTCAAACTTCGAATGCTCAATACGCAACATATAGATACATTTAAGAAATTTTAATGCTTTATGCATCACCTCTATCCTGGAAAATATCTTCTGTTGCAATTGTAAAAACGTAATGTTTGATGTAAGAATTGATTGGGTCTTTGCTGGGTAGGCCTAAAAGCAACGATGATTACTCTTTATGTTTGCGAAATCAAATTTTCTATACCTTTACTTACATGTTCCATTTAAATAAACAAGCTACAAATCCTTACCTGTAAATAGTCGGTAGAAGTATTCAAGTGAAGTCAACAAGTCTATATTGAACACGATGGAGAATTAAATAAAAACAATCCAAAAATAGTAAAGCGATTAGACCTACAGGACATTATGAAATTTCAATGATAAAAAATAACGATATTGTTACTGCTGTTATTACATTTCTATGTAGCAGAGATCGGCTCATCCCTTGGCATAGTTTTCGGTTACTGTGGATCAACAGTTGAATAATAAGCATTGATAGACAGTGGCAGTAGGCTATTAATTTAATGATATTATTATATTTTGTATGTTGCAGGTAGCGGCGGAGTGTTCGGTTACTATAGAACTACAATACCGTTCATGATATAATGGAACATGAGAGTGACAAATGACCATAGAAACGCACCACCAGCGCTGAGCCTGTAATTAAACCCTTATCGAACCGTTTCAACAGCAGCATGGAGCAGACTTGCCTGTAGTTATTTGATTCAACTCCATCATCGCAAAAGAGGAAAATATCAGTGTGATATTTATTGCAGCACATTCCATCGACGACGTCAAAATCGTTAAAGTTCTGACAATACTTTAGAAACCACAGCCAATTCGGCCATCGTCCTCAGAAGAGATCAGTGTGATATTGATAACAGCACATTCCAACGAAAACGTGAAAAAAGTGAAAGTTCTAACAATTTATTAGCAACAACAGCCAGCTTCCTATCCTCACCCTCATCATCACCCTCACCATCACCCTCCTCCTCCTCCTCCTCCTCCTCCTCATCATCATCATCATCGTCACCACCATCATCGCCATCATCGCAACAACCATCTTTGCACGCTGCAGTGTCGCCTGGATCCACTACACTACCGTCGTTTGGCACCTTTGTCAATAAACTATGCATTTATAAAGCAATCACGTCTGCCACAACTGCGCCAACCTGGCTATCCAAACTATCGTTTTTGTCATGTTCAACCTCATCGTCATCAGCATCATCACCAACAGCAGCAACAACAAAGACTACAGCGTCACACTAAATGTTATTATTTTAACAGGTCTGTGAGTTCGGACCAAAAGGTTCTGGTATTATTAACACTGGATATCGGTGTGCGTGTGAGTGTGCTACAACTATTTGTGTTCAACTGCCATGGATGAGGCCACACTGATCTTGGTTGTTGCCTTGCTGTTGGTTCTGAATTGTGCAGGTGCGTATTATAGAATTATGTTTGTACATTAATTTAATTTAATTTTATTTTATTTTGTTTATGATTTACTTTTTATTTAATTTCATTATAATTTATTGCTTATGTTAATATTCACAATATTTTAATACTATTTATTTTATAGTCTTCTCCCTTTTCTCCTCTTTCATGATGATGATAAATGATGGTAATAGGCGATGATGGTTTTAGTCATAAAAAAAGAAGAAAGATTACAATTCATTTGTTGCCTATGATGTACCCGACTTCGTGCATTGCCTGAAACGCAATTGAGCCAATGTGTGGATTGAAGCAGTACTTGTAACATATGCACAGGTACAGTGGACGGGGTGTTGATGTGCTACGTGTGTGAAGAAGAATACACCTTCACAGACCTATGGGATCCGTACACCGATTGCCAAGTCAACGCTACCAACCTGCCGCACTCCGTCTGTTTAGAAACGGACCAGTATTGCTTGGTAAGACGATTGGTTGTCGTTGTTACTGGCGACGCTGCTGATTTGGTTGTTGTTTGCTGGGGATGATGATGTTGCTGTTTCTATTGCTGTTGGTGATATTAAAAGTATTGTTGACGGTAGTGGTGTTGTTAGTGGTACTGGTACTAATATTGTTGATGTGGTTGGTTGTTAGTGGTGGTGGTCATGGGGGTAGGCTACTGGCGTTGGTGATTTCATTGTTGGTGTTGGTGGTGGTGCTAATGGTATACCAGTGTTAGTGTTGTGGTGTTGCGGTTCGTGGTTATGTTGTTTACTGATGGTTAGGAAATGAAATTGATAATGGTGACGCTGCTGCAGATGCTGCTTTTGCCGATGGCGGCTTCTTTTTTTCTGTTTTTTTTTTTTTGGTGGGGGGTGGGAGGGGGGAGGGTTGTGTTTCGTTCTTTTCGTTTTTCTTGATGACTTCTGGTATTGTAGTTGTTGTAACAGGTTCAGTACATGCAGTGCGATGTGACTTGAAAACCCCACACACAAAACAAACAACTGTAAAGAGCTATACTCCCCTATAGAAATAGTTAAATTTAAAATTCAAGTGATTGCTAACCCTTGATTGGACAATTAACTTGTGAAGTTATGCGTTCTAAGTGGGATGTGTGGTTTCTGCTTTCATGTGACAGGTGACGCGCATAACAGTGAAAGGAATCACGGTCAGCATCCAGCGGGGCTGCATTGACGACTGCTACTACGGCTGTTTCAACTCCAATTGGGGCGTGACCAGGCTGCAGTGCACCACGTGCTGTAATACATCCCTCTGCAACACCATGAACGACGCCTCAACCACGGCCTTCTTCCTCCAGGACACGTCATCTGGGTGGGTTTGGCCAATCAGTGGAAGCTACGTGGCGCGTCTGCTCTTATGGACAGCGTGGACCATTTGGTGCAGCCATGTTGATAGTTTCGTACTCGTGTGACACCTCGTGGCCTTGTAGCTAAAAACGAATCTTAAAGCATGAGGAAAGTTTCGAACTCGTGTGACCTGTCGTGAAGCCAAGACGCGTGCTTTAAAGTGAATCGGAGGTCATTTGTTTTCAAACTGTTACACTATATTTTGTACGATCTTTGAAGAATTTATTAATCCACATTATTGAGGTGAAAACTTAAAAAAAAATACATTCGGTCCCTTTATAGCGTCGCGAATTTTCTTTTATACAGTCATTTCGCCTCACCCGATACAACAGACCAAGAACCAATGGCATAGAAACAGCCTAAGCTCTCAGTACATACTAGTATCGTCGGATCATACATCGGTAACTCCATGCGTTTCGCGTCTTTATATGTGTTCAAAGAGATATTAGCCACCCAGTACCTATAGCAGACGACTTTTTGAACGGTCGGACAAGAAGTTTACATTCAAATTTGGGTAAATATTAGACACAAAAAATGTATGAATATACAAGCAAAACAGTCATCCCTTAGCGGGACTGAGACAATTTAAACGTGTTTCGCAAATTTGATATCAAACTCAGGCGCACTTTACGAAAACAAAACAAAACAACAACAACAAAAACACCTGAAATCTAAACATGTTGAGTCTTTTAGTGACTCTTCAAATATAGACCCTACAGCTGCTGGTACGTCAGATTGGGTTTCATCTATAATTATACTACCTTATCATACCCTCGTAATGAATCATGTCTGAAAGAAAATGACTCTATTAGCTGAGCATTTCATTCGATTTATTATACAAATGGCTTTATTTGTCATTGACGATACAATGAAGATTGGAAATAGTCACGTTTCTGGAGATCTGAGCTCAGTTCGAATAAAATCATATCTTTGAATATATAATTAATGTTTTATTATAGCAAAAACAAATAACAATAGCAAACAAAACAGGACTTGCCTATGAGGTTGCAAATAGCCAACCTTGATTTTATACTTGTTCAGCTGTGTGTACTTAGTGATGACGGTTATGGTACATTTCTCACCGTGGCAAGATGTTTTAAAATGAACTACTAAGTAGCCACTACTCTGCAAAGACAGCAAGCAGCAGAAGCAGCTGGTACAACCATGCTGTCGTTTTTAGTTTCGATTCAGCAGGTCTTTTTGGCATGGAGTCGTGCTCTATACAAAAGGACATTGGATTGGATTACTCCCAAGACGACTGTTGCATAATTATAATATTTTGAAAACGTACCCTTGAGGGTCATGATTGTTAAGGGTGTTTATTTACTTTTGTGTGTGACCATGAATTTACGTGGGACATTGCATTGATGTCCATATTAAACTATGATATAATATTTAATCGTGGCTTTAACTCGACCGCTAAGCTGTGAATTTGAGTCGTCTCCACCTTGTTTCCTAAACAATCAACTGTGCTTACAATACGCACTGTCGCATGGTGTTACAGGTGGAATCAACCTTCAGGCATAAACGAATGCATTTTATCGATTTATATCAAGACCGTGTTTTGAAAGAGGCTATCGTGTGTCCTAAAACAATTTTCTGTGGGGTTACACTCACTGTGGCTATTAAATGGATCTGCGACGTCGAGATGTGTGATATTGGGATCCTTTATATTTACGATTCGAGATGTGTTACCCACATTTACCTACTTTGCACTTTACAATCAGAATATTTCGATTGGACACCGTCTTTGACAATTAATGTTTCTACTCGTTGCTTGTTGTAAATAAACCTTAACCACATGTTCGTTTATCATCGACTGTGATAATTAGGCCTCCTGTGTTTCGGGTTTGTTGCCACATGGTTTGAGTTCCTGTGGGGCAGCACTGGTTGTGAATTTGAATAATATCCGTGACGCTGAAATGGATGAGTTCAGGAGGCTGCAAGGCTAAATACAGAAAGGGAATCACATAGCCAATACATAGCCTTACAATAGCAAAGAATCATACTCTTTACAAAATGGCTTACAAACTTTTTGCCGATAATGTTACAATATTTCAATATACTCATTTTGAAATCCAGGCGGAGTTTGGGAGAAATAAGCTTACTCTCCAGAAAGAATTTGTAACAAATCGGCTTACTTGTACAGTAGACTACATAAAATTCTTACAGTTAGTTTGTTAGTAAATGGTTTAAACTTAATAATATCAACTGTATCAATATCACTGTGTTAAAAAGAATACTTTTTTTGCTGTACGTCTTGCGTGTGCGAGCTTTTTAAAGAGCGTGTTATCTGTACATGCTAGTAATCCTAGGATGTAGAGAAGACACGCTTTTTAGAGAGGAAATCACGAAACGAGCTCCTGTGGTGTGTGTTTGTGTGTATGTGTGTGTGTGTGTGTGAGTGTGTGTGTGTGCGTGTGTGTGGGTGTGTGGGTGTGGGCATGTAGAAACGATGTTACTCTGACATACGCTTGAAACTCTACATGCTTTCTTTTGACTTATTTTTGAGGGCCCCGTTATTTTGACGTCAAAATAGTGTTCCGGTAGAGTTACAGCTGTTTTAGGCTTAGGGTTAGGTTAAGGGTTAGGGTTTAGGGTTAGGGGTTAGGGTTAGGGATAGCTTCAAAAAATTGAAAATGTCCAAAAAAAGGAAGTGTGTCCAAATAATGTATGTAGAGTTTCACAACAGTCATCACAACGTCGTTTCTACACAAATCTGTGCGTGCGTGCGTGTGTGTGTGTGTGTGTGTGTGTGTGTGTGTGTGTGTACATGTAGAAACGACGTTCTGATGACACACACATGAAACTCCACATGGTTTCTTCTGACTTTTTTGGAAGGCCGTACTATTTTGACGTCAAAATAGTGCTCCGTCGAGTTAGAGCTGTTTTAGCATTAGGGTTAGGTTAGGGGTTAGGGTTTGGGTTAGGGGTTAGGGTTAGGGATAGCTTCAAAAATGGGAAAATGTCAAAATAATGTCAATGAAATGGAAAGTGTGTCAAAATAATCCCTGTTTTTTTTTCACAACAGTCATCAGAACGTCGTTTCTACAAAAATGTGTGTGTGTGTGTGTGTGTGTGTGTGCGTGTGTGTGTGTGTGTGTGTGTTCACGCACGCGTGCGTGCGTGTGTGTTTCATTTTTTAAAATCACGATTTTCTTCTTTAATTGGCAGTAAAGTGCAATACTTTAGAAGTGAAATACGTTATGTTCCCAACCATTATACTTCTTAATTCTGAGATATTTCATTCGAATATAATATTTACATTGAAATGTTATCGTTGTCAATGCTGGACTTTCAAGTTTATTTTTTCTCACCTAAATATTTGATTTTTATAATCGTACTGCATGAAAGTGAATGCGACAAAGGGACGTAATAATTCATTAAAGATAAGAAGTAGGCGTTATACCCTATTTGTCTGTGTATGTCTTTCTTTCAATAGACATTGTATAATTAGTTTGTGTGTGTCCATAGCAACTACACAATGTCGGGCATGGACTTCAACTAAAGTTTCACGAGAGTGATGATAAGAAATTACATTGTTTACATTTTGTTTATAAGACAGGTGCACTATGGATAGATGCTAACCAACTGTGTTCTTACATTTGTTTCAGTCATACAAAAAGCATACAATTTCTCTCAAACTCGAATTCAAGAAATATAAATGGCCAAAGTTTTATTTGTTTAAAAATATTAATTTGGTTTAAAACAAACATAAAAACATTGCGGCATATTTAATTCCGATCCAGCGGACACAGAGAAAAACACAATCTTGAACTGAAGCGAAAACATAATAAGTAATCAACAATTTCGCTAACTCATATAAGCGATTCAATGACTAAACGTGTGTTCGGGTGACTTCATGAAGAGCAAATGATGCATAAATAAGCTACGACAAACAGTGGTATGGTCCAATATGAAGGATTTAAAGCATAGTGTGCAATCGTAGTATTTGTTAGGCAAATATGAGAGCGAGTCAAAAAGTAATGCCATCTTTTTGTGTTTCAGGCGAAGTTTTTGATGAAAATACCTTAAAATTTTTGGCATTTATAAATGATTATATCAATTACCTTATGAAATATTTTGTTTCTTACTTTGCAGGTTTTAGACTTGCAAGGAAAATTTTAAAATAGTTAGATCAAGTTGCGTCCAAAAACAAAGACCAGCGATTGAATTCCTTGTGGCTGAGGCCGGGGGGAAATCCTTGTGAACATGCGTCTGAATGATGAAAAGGTGGGAACTGTGAGCGTAACCGATAAACCCCGTTCTAGCCGTCCGTCCTCTTATGTGAATCCTGCCAGTAAAGCAAAAGCAGATGCTCTGATCAGAGAAGACAGGCGCATAACTCCTGGTGAGTTGGCAGAAAATCGTGCAGTGAGCCATGGACATGCTTACAACATTGTTGAATCACTTGGCTTTTCAAAAGTGTGTAAGCTTATTACCCGTTGGGTACCGAGAAAGCTGACTAGAACAGTCAACAAAATTTAACGAGGCAGGGATATGTGCTCTCATTCAAAGGTTGAACATTGTTATTGAGAGAAACGGTGACTATGTTGAAAGGTAGGGATGTGATCCTCAGAGGACCAGCTTCACTTTGATGTATGATACATGTTCTTGTGTTGGTAATTGTACCAGTCCTAAAGAAAATGGCTTTACTTTTTGACTCACCCTCGTTGTTCCATAAAGCATGCTTTCGCCAGAAGTCTTTTCATATTTCACAGTTAGCTAGACAGCACTTATAGTCTTTCAGGGTCGGAGTCCCTGTCAAATCTGTCAGATGCAACCAGACAGCCGTATACATGTGATGTACATGCACCTCAAGCTTGTAAGTCATTGTTATCACACTCGGCGAAACATAAACACGTTAATGTGCTGTGCACTGGAACGCACATCTCAGAGTGTGTTAGTGCACAAAAAATTTAATATTCTCTCCACGTCAATGTCATCTTGGTGGCAGGTCGGCCATTTTGTCCAAGCTACAGGGTAAGTCAAATGACACTAGCGAGGATATTAAAAGAAGCAAGCGAAGAGTTAATATCATTTTCAGTTTGGTGAGAGAACTGGCCCAGCCAGCCATGCAATAGCAAGAGTTGAACCCAAAGCAAACCTTGCGAAAATCACGAAAAGTCTTCACTGGAACACCAAGTTATCACTTTTATTTCTATGGTCAAAACGTGCAAGAAGCCTGATGAATAGTCAGTTTTTCATTAAGGTTGTGACAACTTCCGACGCAATGGAGCCCTTTCACAAGGGTCGTCATCCTCTATGTCTAAGCACGCCCTGGACACGCTCTTCCTCCGATGGCGTTGGGGAGGAGGGGGCTGCAGCAGCACTTGAGGGCTTGGAGCCCCAGCTCCGGTTCCAGATGGACCTGAACCAGTCGGATTGGAACTCACCACAGCGTCTTGGCGACCTTCGAAAAGAAATAACTGGCCGCGCGAGTTCACTCCGGAAGAAGACTGTCGTTGCTTGTTAGGCAAGGGAGGGGGGGAAGGGATGGGAGACGACGTTGCTGCTGGAAAGAGGAACGGGGAGGTAGGGCGGGAGGAGGTGCGACTAGGGGAATAAGGGCAAGCTTGGGAAGGGGGAGAGGACGGAGGATGGTTGTAAGTGTTGTAGTACAATGAAAACGCCGAGGACGCTGCAGAAGCAGGCCGGTGGTCCGGCGTTGAGCGACCGCTGCCGTAGCCCGACCCCTGACCTACTCCCATCATTGACAGGTTAGTAGAGGAAGAGCCGTGCAGAGAAGCCGCACAACCTGCTGAAGCCGGTCTTCCTGGTGGACTGGCGAAAGACGAGCGATTGGATCCAACACCAGTCGAGGCGGCCAAGGCGTCATCGAAACACGGACCCTGGTTGTCGCCGGTTCGGATCTCACCCAGTTTTAGGCTGGCGAGGATGGAGGTGAGCGCCGAGTCGTCCATGATGAGCCTGACGGTGAAGTGACAGGGTGAGTCCAGTCGCTGCACGGCATTCTCCAGCTTGGACACCATACCGCTCACTTTGCTCTCTTCCTGCAAGCACACAATGTAATCCTAATAATGAAAACGCTTTCTCTCAGAATTCAATAAAAACAAAATTTTCCCTCATAAATGAGTGTGTACAACTACATCTATCGCGAAACTCATCCAAAACGCGCTCTCCTTCACAAAATGCACGTCACCTGAGCATCTACGATCTTGTTCTGAGGTCGGTCAGGCCGCAGCTTGTTGCTGAGCACGCGGTCCAGGGACCTGAGAGCGCCTGTCAGTTCCTCACACTTCTCCGTGTATGCGTTCACTACGCTCACGCAATGCCGGCAATGCGCACGCGCCTGGCGTTTCAGCGTCTCTTTCCGGTTGCGCAGGAAGTCGGCCACCTTGCGGAGGAGTTCTTGCCCTTCTCGCTCAATCTTGGCGTCCATGTCATTTTCTATACGCTCCAGCTCTCGCCGTCCTGTTAGACATCTGATGAAAGAGGAGAATACAGCGAAAAGTGTTACCAGTGCGCACGAAAAGTTAAAGACAAGAAAATTTACGGTTCTGTAAACCAATCTCTTCTAGATATTATGTAGGTAACATCCAACATTACTTTTTTAAAAAAAAAAAAAAAAATAAATAAATAAATTTAGAAAATATATATATTGGGGTATTTTCAATTTGCGACCTGCTTCTTCCTAATGTGAACTTCTCAACGGATGTCTTTGTGACTACCCGCAGTACAAAAGTACACATAGACTGAACTCAATGTAGTCTAAACTTTTAAGGGCAAACCTCCTCTGATGAGATCTTTGGTAAAGATTTAAACGGGTCAGGAGAACCAGGCTTTATGAATGCAATTGTACCGCTTTGGAGTTCTTTTAGCTCACGCAGAAGCAAATGGATTTATCCTGCTCTCAAAGGTGGACAAAAAGTGCGACACGCAATGCCGGCAATGCGCACGCGCCTGGCGTTTCAGCATCTCTTTCCGGTTGCGCAGGAAGTCGGCCACCTTGCGGAGGAGTTCTTGCCCTTCTCGCTCAATGCGCATTGCCGGCATTGCGTGTCGCACTTTTTGTCCACCTTTGAGAGCAGGATAATTATTTTTCTTGACTTTACTGCATTTTATAGATACCGTCAAGCGATGTCTCTGCTACTCGATCAATAACAGAATAAAACAGAAACGCTGGCACTCACATTTCTCAATAAAGGGAAACAAATGGATGAAAAAAAAACATTAAAAGAATGCAAATGTATTTATTTATTTATTTAATCACTTTTTATATAGCGCTTTACCAACTCAAGAGCCGCTCAAAGCGCTGGCCGATACATGATCTAACTCAAACCGCCCGAGACGCCCACCCGTCTAGGACATGAGCGTCAGGATCTTTAAAGTCCGTTATGATGGAATGTATGCGACACACAGACTAGATCTCGGCTTATACTCTCATCCGACATTTTTGGAATTGTGTAGTACTATTTTGTAAATTTGTTCGGTTTTGTGAATGTCTACCTGATGAAAAGCCAAGCTCTAAAATCTGAATTGTATCGTTTATGTCTGGGTTTGCCTACATTAGCATTCTTTAAGTTTATTGATCATTTGTTTTTCATTATTACACTCGATCAAAACTAATAATTACAAAACAACCTTTAAACCTATATATAAAAGTGTATTCTAAATAAGAGGCTTTATAGATAAAGAATGGGTACCATAAGAACTAAGCATGAAAATACACATTATACAATCATGGTCGAATGTGGAGAAAATGTGAAACAGCAACAATAACATTAATGTAAACACAGAGACTTCTTCTAACACACACACAAAAACCCACCTGCATACATAGTCCAGGCGCCAAATCTTAACACACAGTTTCTGCTTAGCTAATGTACCAAAGGATTTAGAGTGAATTATTAATAAGGGGATAACGAGGGGGGGGGGGAAATGTGCGGAACGGATTGATTTTACCCTCGCTGCCTATAAACTGTCACCTTAATCACCTTACAAGTTTTCACCTGGCACACAATCACCGGTTGAAGGGAGCACACAATCCGTATTTCATGGAAAGTAGAAACAAAGTCTGTTCTAGAAGGGTTTGTGTTCCCTCTATGGATTTCTCATAAGGCAGGAATATTCGGTATTGGAAAGTGATTTCCTCCGCATGGTGACATTTTCAGGTAGGCTACGGAACAAGATGTGTGGACCGAGAGAGAGGAGGAGGTACTCTCAATATTCAAAGGCATACTAACCAGGCACTCTCTCTCTCTCTCTCTCTCTCTCTCTCTCTCTCTCTCTCTCTCTCTCTCTCTCTCTCTCTCTCTCTCTCTCTCTCTTTCTCTCTCTCTCTCTCTCTCTCTCTCTCTCTCTCTCTCTCTCTCTCTCTCTCTCTCTCTCTCTCTCTCTCTCTCTCTCTCTCTCTCTCTCTCTCTCTCTCTCCCCTGTCATTTCTGTTTTCCCTCGCCATCACCCTTCTCTCCATTTCTCCCCCGCTCCTCCGTCCCTCTCTCAATGACGTTCGCCATCTCTCTCTCGTGCAGAGTTACAATGATTTACCTCCGGGAAAAAAGGCCACTGTCAAAGTTTCATCATTGTTTCACCATAGGGACATTACATTTACACGCTGAAAGACCCCCGTTGTGGTGACTGGGTTTTCTGAACAAATAGTATCCCCACTTTGTAGAAATGTAGTGCTTTAAATTACCACTGTTTCTGTCATTCTCATTTTGTTCTTTCTCGTTTCTAATAGGTTCTATCAATCTACTATTTAATATCTTCTTCGCTAAATCCGTCACCTACCTTTTTTCTTGAAAACTCCCAAAACTCATCGTTTGTGTATGAGGTCTGTTGGGTAAGCTTGAAGATATTGAACCTTTCCTATCCTATCCTATCCTATCCTACCCCGTAACTCAAAGGTCGTTGGGGCACCACAGATGATCGTTTATTCAGCGTACTCCATCTTTCTCTGTTTTCAGCAACCTTCTTGTTCAGTGTCAAACCAGCCCATTCTCGAATGTTGTCTTCTCACCTCTTTTTCTAATTTTTAATACCCAGCACATCACCGACAACGAAGTCCGACAGACCATCACACAAAGCCATTGGACAACATGATGACATGCTCACAGTGGTGAAGAAACGTAAACTCCGATGGTATGGCCACGTCACCAGCGCATCAGGCCTGGCAAAAACCATCCTGCAAGGCACGGTGCAAGGAGGCAGAAGATGAGGGAGACAAAGAAAAAGAGGTGGGAAGACAACATTCGAGAATGGACTGGTAAGACACTGAACGAAGCCATGAGGGTTGCTGAGAACAGAGAAAGACGGAGTACCCTGGTTAAACGATCATCTGTGGTGCCACAACGACCTTTGAGTTACGGGATAGGATAGGATAGGAAGATAAGAGTGTTTATAACATGTGAGCATGTTGGTTACAGATCGCCGCGCTTTGAATCTAATTTAGGAATAAGGCGCGTGTAGCATCAATAATAATAATAATAATAATAATAATAATAATAATAATAATAATAATAATAATAATAATTATTGTTGTTATTGTCGTTGTTGTTGTTGATGTTGTTGTTGTTGTTGTTGTTATTATTATTATTATTATTATTATTATTATTATTATTATTATTATTATTATTATTATTATTATTATTATTATTAATACGGGACAAGGATAACAACGACACATGATGGTGTACATGCACAGGTACATGTCATGTACATTAGGACTTGCGGACCAATAGTTCTCTTTCACCCCATGCCGTAGTATGGAGCACTCGGGAGTAAGCCGGAGAAAATACAGACAACACAATAATTGTAAAATACGTTCACATAGGATTTCACTATAAGATTATCTTCAACGATTATGAATGAGGAAGTATGCCCAAACTACCGTTTCTTTTTAGCTTCGAGTTGTTTGAGTAGCCTGAGCACGGTCTGCTGATGGCGTCGTGCAGCCTGCTGCGACTCACGGGCAACCTCCGTCAGTTCCACCACTTCCTCGCAACGACGATGCTGCACAATCATCAAAATGACTAGGATAGTTACAATAACAGTAAGCCGCAATACACAGGTACACACATATTCATGCTAACTCCCAGCAATTTACGTTGTTTGCATGTATTCAATCTTCAGTGTAGCAAGAAAAAGATGAACGCTTTTCCCTTACACTGTTTCGGTTTTAGAGGAGGAAAACGAGTTAGTTAGTTAATTATTCATTGCTTGCCGGGTCCAGCGGACTGCAAAGAGCCGAATCAGGACCACAAAATCAAGACCACAACTTCGCTGAAAGAGGATTCACCCCTGATCCGCATCAAAGATCTGCCGAAACAACCCTAGTGGTAACACTGAAGGCACTTCACTAGCCTGTCACTTTACAATAAAGACATCCCACGCAGGGGACGCTGAGGCTATACTCTAATTTATCGAAACCCCGTTTACAAAAACAAAATAGAATACAAACATCATTATAAAATGTCAACAAAACACATACATATAAAATGTCTACATTGCCAGATAATAACATCATAGGAAGCCCCAGTGACCATTTGGCAGAAAGCGTCCAATATTCCCAAGCAGCTGATCCAACAGACCTCACACACAAACGAGGAGTTTTGTCCCGGAAAGGTTTTCAAGAAAAAGGGTAGGTGACTGGTCTAGCGAAGAAGAAGATAGTATAGTAGATTGATAGAACAGAGTAGGAATGAGAAAGAACAAAGGAGAAAAACAGTGACAGTGGGAATTTAAAGCACTAAATTTCCAGAAAGTGGGGATACTATTTATACTGAAACCCCCGGCCCCCTGGAGAGGAGGGGGGGGGGGGGAGAGAACGAGTGAGGTATCTCACTTTTCTTAGGGCCATCGTCATGAAGACATTGCATATCTCTGTCTCTGTCTTTGTCTTTGTTGTCCCCCTCTCCCAACCAACCCTTCATTCTGTCTCTCTTTGTCTCTCTCTCTGTCTCTCTCTGTCTCTGTCTCTCTCTCTGTCTCTCTCAATACATATAGGCTCATCTCTTCTTGTATTTTAAAGGAAAGTCAAGTACACAATGACAGCTGTGCTGATATGGTTTGATTGTTGTCGGCAGTTTCGTGTAAATATTTTTTGAATATATTAGAAGGGCACTGAGTCTTTCAAAAAATGGCTAAAGGTGCGGTCTGACGTGAAGTGAAACAGAAGCAAAGCGGTAAACAAAGCAAAGCATCTGCTTCTAGAAGCAAGTGTATTTATAATGCTTTGCTTTGTAAACCGGTCACACGATGAGAAGTTTTGCATAAGCAGTCTGCGTGGAAGCAATGCGCAATAAATTGTAAATCAGTTACCTCCCTTTACGCGTATGAGGCTTTTTTCAGGGTTTGGCTTCTGTAATTAGATCGATGAGAATAAATGTATCGTCTTGTTTCAGATTTGCTAATGGCCCAGTAGCTTTTGATGCCGCCATGATCGCTGAAATGATAACAACCTCGTTTTTGTACGTCGGCTCTTCTGATTGGCTGGCAATCAAATGCTTCAGCGAAACAACCCAAAATTTTAGAGCACGCTCAAACACTGAAAGCATCGGCTTTGCTTCACTTCGGCGCTTTTGCTGCTGTTATGCTTTAGGTCTAGTCACACGATAAACATCGTCAAAACTACGATTTTTCGTGTTTTACTGGCTGTTTTGCTTCTGTTTCACTTCCCGTCAGACCGCACCTTAAGCTTACACCCAACGCATCGAGCAGCTCTCTTCATAAATCCAAATTTCTCAGTAGCTGACCGACCAATCGACCTCATATCCAGCTAAATGGAGGATAAAAAAATACGTTAAAGCGCCTTATGGTGTTTTTTGAGTTAGTAAATGCACTATTTAAAGAAAATTGTTACCTGTATTATACTATAGCATATTATAATATTCAAAGGAGTCCTTGAGCAATTTTTAAGCTGTCAAGTGCGTTATTTAAAAATAAATACATTTACCTCTATAGTTTAACTGTAATACTCAAATGAGTTGAGCAGTTAAGGGCGTGATGTAGAACACAAATTATTACTCTATCTGTCCTATCCTATCCTATCCCATACCTCGGAGGTCGTAGGGGCACCACAGATGATCGTTTAACCAGCGTACCCCATCTTTCCCTGTCCTCAGCAACCCTGATTGTTTCGCTCAGTGTCAAACCAGTCCATTCTCCAATGTTGTCCTCCCACCTCTTTTTCGGTCTCCCTCTTCTTCTACCTCCTTGCACTGTGCCTTGCAGGATGGCCTTTGCAAGACCTGATGATCTGGTGACGTGGCCATACCATCGGAGTTTCCCTTTTTTCACCACTGTGAGCAGGTCATCGTGTTGTCCAATGACTTGTGTGATGGTCTGTCGGACTTCGTCGTTGGTGATGTGCTGGGTAAAGGAAATGCCCAGAAGTCTTCTGTAGCACCTCATCTCCATGCTTTGTATTCTTCGTTGGAGATCTGCTGTGAGGGTCCATGTTTCGCAAGCATATAGGAAGATGGAGATGAGAAGGGAGCGCAGCAGTCTTACCTTAGAATGTAGACTACGCCCCCTCGACAGATCCGTTTAACATTCACAGTGAATGTTGCCTCCCTGAAAAAATTAGCTATTAACAAGAAACAACTCTTTCTAAAGTATAGTTGTTTTTTTTTTTTTTTTTTTTTTTTTTTTTTTTTTTTAGATCAATACATTCCGTAGTTTTGTGTCTATTCAGAGCAACCGCTAGCTACCTTTCTAGCGCTGAAAATATCATCTAGTAGATCATAGACCGTATTGGTGTACCGTAAAACAGGGGGAAGTCACTCCCTGTCAGACCAGAAATGGAAAATTCAAACTTTAGAAATTGGTTTGAGCAACGAAAATCCGCTTTATCATAGTTTGACGTAATAACAACGCAAACTTTAGGTTAAATTCATTTTTGTCAAAAGTAAACACAATTTTCGATTTGAGCCCTTTTAAATTACAGGGGCATTACACGCTAAAACTGGATCCTCGATAGCAAACGGTACAGCCAAAGTATCTCGAAAAGACTTTTTGCTATGTTTTCTACCGCTTTGCTAGTTAAGATCCGCTGCATGGACGCTCAACTTCAATGCTCACCTCCAACGCAGCACATCTATCACAGACACAGGTACAGCAGTCGCGGCAGTACAGTTCCAGCGCCTTGCCGGGGTGCCTGGAGCACGGTGGTCGGAGGTAGCGATGGGCTCTGCTCTTGCCGTGTGCCTCTACGATGTCTCGGATGAGGAAGTTGGGTTTGAACTTCATGGCCCATTGGTGGGGAGGGGTCAGGCGGTCCGGTGCAGGGGTAAACTCACGGCACACCGGGCAGTGAAAACCCTGAGAGAGAGAGACAAAACACTTTCGTAGACTTACTTAAAGAGAGAAAGAAAAGAAAAGAAAGAAAGAAAAAAATTAAAAAAAAGAAGAAAAAGAACAGAAAACAAACAAACAAACAAAACAAAAAGAACAGAAACAGTTGAAAAAAATATTTTAAAAATTAAGAAAAAATAAAGAAACCAATGAATTAACCAACCAACCAACTAACCTATCATATAATCACACAAGCTCGTGATGAATTGCACAAATTATAGGAAACATTGTGCATTGAATCTCAGCGCAACAGCGATGAAGATAAATATTATGAGTGCTCCAACTAAAGAAAGAAGTGGGAAGAGGAATCAGGAGAAGAAGAACAAGAACAAGAAGAATAACAAGAAGAAATAGAACAAGAAGAAAAAGAACAAGAACAAGAAGAGCAAGAACAAGAAGAACAAGAATAAGAAGAACCAAAAGAACAAGAACAAGAAGAAAAAGAACAAGAACAAGAAGAGCAAGAACAAGAAGAACAAGAATAAGAAGAACCAAAAGAACAAGAACAAGAAGAACAAGAATAAGAAGAACAAAAAGAACAAGAACAAGAAGAACAAGAAGGAAATTTCTGGTTAATGCAGACTGCCAGAGTTAACTGTTAGTTTACTCTTACTGACTTTGTATTAAATCTGTGACAACAAAGGTCTGTACTTGATGATGATGATGATGATGATGATGATGATGATGATGATGATGATGATGATGACGATGATGATGATAACGATGATGATGATGATGATGATGATGATGATGATGATGATGATGATAATAACGACGATGATAATTACAATGACTACGACAACGATGACGACGTCGTCATCGTTGTCGTTGTCATCATCATCATCGTCATCATCATCATCATCATCATCATCATCATCATCATCATCATCATCATCATCATCATCATCATCATCATCATCATCATCATCATCATCATCATCATATATACCTGTAGCCCTGTAGCGTTAGTGACTGTTGGTTTGCTGCTGATGAAGGATGAGAGACAGAATGTGCAGTAGGTGTGTCCGCAAGGCAGCAGACGAGGGTCCTGGAACAACTGCAGGCAGATGCTGCACGTCAGTTTTTGTTCAAGATCCTCCGTGCTGCTGCTGCGGTTGCTGCTGCTGCTGTCTTGACTCGCTGCCATCAGGCTTGGCTATGGTGGTGATGATCATGAAACACAAAAAAAATGGCACTGTAACATCAATCTTTTGTTTTCAAACTACAACGTGCTCATTAACTCATTAACTAAACAATTAACCAACGAAATTAAATCCATTTATCCATCCATCCATCCATCCATCCATCAACCAATCAATCGTTGGATAATCCACAGATCTGTGAGCCTCCACCCAAGGAAAAGCGCCATTATTAAAAACACCCCGTAGCCTATATTTCATGTACCAGTATGCTTACACACAGCCTGTAGGTCTATGGGTAAAAATTAGGAGGATGTTATATTGTGTGGCTGGACAGTGTGCAGTAAAATAAACTAATTTTAATAACATTGCGTTACATTACTAACAGACTGATTTAAACTAATTCAAATATTTATTTTGCTAAAGCTATCAATGAAAGCTTTTGAAGTACTGGCAAGAACGCTTTCATGTTTTAATTTGTCAGTAAGATTAGTAATTCTCAAGCTTTTTACCAAAAGCCAAGTTTGCATTTAAAAATGTAATCTTTCAAGCCTATCTCTTTTAGTGTATATTTTCTATGTTGACCTACAACAATGGAAACTACTAAACTCGTAGATATCTTAACACCACAATCGATATTTTGCGATTACCACTCTCACCAAAGATTTTTGTCGACGATGCATGTTAAGGGCAAAAAAAAAAGGATCAAGAAACTTTCTACCACTATAAAGAACTATCAGAGAACTTAAGGTACATTTTCTGAATTTACATTCTCTGGAGCTATAAAAACGGCCACTATGGACGCAAATGTAATAACACAAAGTGTGCATGCACTACACGGCACGAACAGCACACTTTTAGTTTCTTAAAACAAAAAAAGGACACACACACACACAACCCAACCACAATAGGTATATACCAAATTAGGCCTACGCCGACGCTTTGTCGCCAGTGACCTTTGAGACCCCGCATGGCACATGTCTCGTTCACACGCAGTGTTCAAATCACGCCGAAATAGATTGGCCTAAAGAGCTTTGGGTACAAGTATGGGAATGGTACTATCAAAACCCGTTATCTCAGTCATTTGCCCTTTTCAAGTTTAACAATTCGACCTTTTGTAGGACACCTGTTGTATTAACATTATTACCTTTAAGCCACCAGCAGGGTGAGCGTGTATTCTGGTACGTACAGATCGCCGCGCTTTGAACCCGATTGGTGATTTGGGAAAAGCGCGTATATAGCATCCATTATTATTATACTGGGTACATGCTAGAACTGATGGGTTTCCGTTTGGTCATGTCGCCAGAACAGAGGAGAAGAAGAAATCCTCCCAATAGCAATGCAATCGCTGAAGAAATGAAAGTCAGCGGGGGTGGACAACGTACCCGCGGAATTGCTTCAAGCAGGAGGAGAAGCGAAGATTGACGCACCCACCATTATCTGTAACAAGATCTGGCAGAGTGGGGAGTGGCCTACACCATGAACCCGGTCGCTTGTCATCACTCTTCCCAAAAAAGGTAACCTTCAAGAGTGTGAAAATTACCGCACCATCAGCTTCATCAGCCATCCAAGCAAGGTCCTCCTGAAAATAATACTCAACAGGTTGAAACCCCAAGCTGAACAAATCATAGCTGTAGAACATGCAAGATTCATGGCATGGCGAAGTACTACTGAACAGATTTTCAACCTCAGAATAATCTGCGAAAAATACCTACAGCACCAACAACATCTATATCATGTGTTTATAGACTTCAAGAATGCGTTTGACCGAGTTTGACATGCAGCTCTATTGGCAACCATGAGAGTGTACAACATCAGCCCTAACATTATTGAAGTCATCAAAAGCCTGTAGGACAAGGCTACCAGTGCAGTCCTCCACAACAGTGCCATCAAAAGCTGGTTCAGAACAACAATCGGTGTGCGTCAAGGATGCCTACTTTCTCCAACACTCATCAACCTCTTCCTAGAGCGCATCATGTCAGATGCCATTGCAGATCACAAAGACACTATCAGCATAGGTGATAAAGCAATCTCCAACCTCCGTTTTGCGGATGACATTGATGGATTGGCTGGAGAGGAATAAGAACTTGAACAGCTTGTACAGAGGCTTGACATCACCTCCAGAGCCTATGGAATGGAATTAAGTGCAGAGAAGACCAAAATGATGACCAACAACACCAACGGCATCAACACGGACATCAAAGTTCAAGGCCAATCTCTCAACACAGTGCATAGCTTCAAATATTTAGGAGCCATTGCATCAGACAATGGGTCCCGACAGGAAGACCTCTCCAGGATCGCACAAATAACTGCTGCACTGAAAAGGTTGAAGCCCATTTGGACAGACAGGACCACCAGTCTACATTCCAAGGTAAGGCTACTACGCTCCCTTGTCACCTCCATTTTCATATAAGCTAGCGAAACATGGACCCTCACAGCATATCTACAACGAAGAATACAAAGCATGGATATGAGGTGCTACAGAAAACGTCTGGGCATTTCTTTTCAACAGCACATCACCAACAACGAAAAACGACAGACCATCACAAAAGCCATTGGACAACACGATGACATGCTCACAGTGGTGAAGAAACGGAAACTCCGATGGTATAGTCACGTCACCAGAGCATCAGGCCTGGCAAAGACCGTCCTGCAAGGCACGGTGCAAAGAGGCAGAAGAAGAGGGAGAAAGAAAAAGAGGTAGAAGGACAACATTCGAGAATGGACTGTGTTACACTCAGTTCGACGATGGTGTTTTCTATCAGTATCTGATTCAGCCCCGATGCTTGAATTCCTGATAGGGTGTAACTCAGATTCGTTTATTCACACAGCCCGTCCAAACAGCGTACAAGTCACAAAGTCGACCTCTCTCTTTTCCGGAAAGATTTCGAATACGGTAGAAATGACGTACTGCCACCAATCGAACTAAAGATCGTCATCACTGACTTACGTCAATACACATTTTCTCTACTTCCGGGAACATTCACGACCTTCGATATCCATCGGGAAAATTCTATCAAGAGTAAACACGCATATCCAGAAGATTCTCAAATAATATCGACTAACGCAAATTATCAACGTTATACAAAGCCTCTCCTAACAACAGTGCCAACTCAAATCAAAGGTAAATAAACTCCATTATTGAATACTTTGCAAAACGAAACGATTAGATCTATCGTGCGCGCTTTAGACACACTTTCGTTCGTTTCAACGTAACAGACTGGCTTGACACTGAACGAAGCCATGAGGGTTGCTGAGGACAGAGAAAGATGGAGTACGCTGGTTAAACGATCATCTGTGGTGCCCCAACGACCTTCGAGTTGCGGGAGAAGATAGGATATTATTATTACTACTACTACTACTACTACTACTACTACTACTACTACTACTACTACTACTACTACTACTACTACTACTACTACTATTATCCTGGAGTGAGAAAAGATACGCCGTCAAGCCGATATTATGCAAAGAAGCTAAATCTGAGTTCACTTACACTCTCAATTTAGTGACCAGCTCCATGAGATGCCTATAGTATCGTATTATGAACATATCATGTAGATCACGGTTTTTAATAATAACAACCCTCAATCCCTGATTTTTTTTAAAATCTGCAAATCATTCATATTCACAAATTAACTCATTTAAATTAATTATTTTCAATAGTCTTTGTTTAGAGTGGTATACGTTAAATATTACAAATTAGCTTACTGCTGAAAAAAAGACTAATCTTTCGCTCAGTTTTTAATATCTTGTATTGTACTTTTTAATCGACCGAACAAACAAGAACGCGAGCAGCTGTTGTTTTACTTCCACAGATGGTGACGTTAGAGATAAAGCAAATGTAGTATATTTCTATATAATAACAGCCTATAAGATTGACATCAGAAAATGCCTTTTGCATTAAAAATATGGTAACTGATACCCCCTGGAATAGGCCTAAAATATGCGTATTATTATATTACGCAAGTATTTAATCATATAGTTAACACGAACAGTGATTATTCACACAGTAACAACAACAACAACAACGACAAATAATTTAAATCAACCCACATTTCAACTACACTAAACGACCATAGAAAAAGTTCTACGGTTTTATTTTATAAAAATGTTTATTAAATCGAAAATGTGTACTTTTCAACATAAGTTTGATATTTTTTAAAACTGTGCATAGTCTAAAACTTCTTCTTCTTCTTCTTCTTCTTCTTCTTCTTCTTCTTCTTCTTCTTCTTCTTCTTCTTCTTCTTCTTCTTCTTCTTCTTCTTCTTCTTCTTCTTCTTCTTCTTCTTCTTCTTCTTCTTTACAGAGGACAGGGCTTTAATTGGCATATTATGTTCCATGTGAAATAGGCTATTTAATTATCATTAGCATAATGTTTTGCTTTGAACAAGTGCAAGGAGGTAGAGGAAGAGGGAGACCGAAAGAGAGGTGGGAGGACAACATTCGAGAATGGACTGGTTTGACACTGAGCGAAGCCATCAGGGTTGCTGAGTACAGAGAAAGATGGAGTATGCTGGTTAAACGATCATCTATGGTACCCCCTACTACCTCCGAGTTACGGGACAGGATGAGATAGGATAAGATTTGCTTTGAAATGAGATGCAACCGATTTATAAACGTGACACTGTAATTTGTCGTCGAGTACATACATACCAAATCGTATACATGTATGTTCCACATTTCTATTCTAAATCAAGTAAAAACCTTGACACAAAATCCCCCATTGTACACCTCTAACATTCAAAGTACCAAAATAACCTCCGACACTACAGTCACGATGAGGATGTGGATGTAAAGTATTGATTTCATTGTATAAAGAGTATGGGTATTGCAATTACATTTTGTTGGGTTCCATCACATGTTGGTATATATAAAGTTTATTAGCCAAAAAAGGAGCAATAAAAAGTGAAAATACGATTTTGAATTGTAATTTGAAAAAATGCAAGTTTGATTTACTATTCTTTAGTAGAACGGCACTTTAACACGACAATTCCCAAAGTAAATATTGTATGTTGTTCAAGAGCAATTTCTAGATAGATATTATACAAACTACGATTGCATTCATGGAGTACAAAATATTTGAAAAATATTAATTGTATATCTATCAGGCAATCCGTAGAAGCTTGCCTATAACATTTCGATTTGGATGATGATGATGATAATGATGATGATGATGATGATGATGATGATGATGATGATGATGATGATGATGATGATGATGATGATGATGATGATGATGATGACCACGACGGCGACGACGACGACGACGACGATGATGATGATAATGATGATGATGTTATTCGACGACGTAGATTGTAGTATTCGCGCTTGATCCATTAAGTATGAAGCTTATTTCAAAATACAAAAGACGGACTCAGAAGACAGACAGTGGTTTCACGAATTTTACAGATATTCGGTTACTATTATTTCTTAAACTGATGTATGTGTGGTAAGAGACTGATTAAGCTTGCTAATTAAGTAGTGGCAAGCTATAGTAAGCTACATAATAGATTCTATAGGTACAAGTCCTAGGAAGGTAACGCGAGTGTGGTTACTACCGTGCAATGAGTCATGCTAAGGTTGTCAGGGATCGTGAGAACGCATATCGAAGGTTGGGATAATTATTAGCCGTGTATCGACGCTGACACCCCGCTGACTTCAATTGGACGATCTCTGTTATATCATAGTCAGAAACAGTCATAATGTAGCCTGTGACTATTTTGTATCAAAATCACAAATGTGAACAAACGCGAAAGTAAATAAATAAATAAATTAATAAATTTAAAAAAAAACACTTTAGCCTATGTACACAAACACTATCTCAGTGATATAACGGAAGACTGCTCTAGAACCGGCTAGCCTATCTCTTTCTTATAAAGTTACATAAATGTAAGATTTCATTAAACTAATAGTAAAAACAGTATTTTTAAAAATCACAATATAAAAAACAACAAACAAACAAACAAACAACCAAACAAACAAACAAAACTAAACAAACCAAACAAAACCAAACAACACAACTAGCCTATTCCCACTCCAGACATTACTCTGATTTAATTGTATAAAAAGCATTTACAGTTACTAAGCAAGATCCTAAAAATATCATCAGGTAAAGGCTACAATTCTACATCCGACCGCTCTGATGATAGAATTACACTTTGATTGCATACTGCACATAATTTACCGATTAGGAATATGAGTGCTAAGTGAAAAAAAGATTGCCTGCTTCAAATATTTTGGAATAGGTTCATTCAGGGTGACAGAACAGGGACATACATTTAATTCACGAAATGGAACTGTCGTCTTGCACGCCACCTTTTAAGGTACTTCTTTAATGTTAGGTATGTCAGCCTTGCAAACGATCGAGAGTACAGTTGAAATACTACCATATACATTTAAAATCTCCTTAATTAACTGCCACTCTTTCCCATGCAATCACACTCAAGGGTCTTGTAGCTTTTCAAGTTATTGAGAGTAAAGTTGTAAATACTCAGATTCGAACGAGATTGTGTTAGAGTTAGGCGCAAAATGAAGCGTGTTTCTATGCAATTCCAAAGTTGTAAAATGAATGTAAATGAAGGGTATGTTAAATGATTACCATCAGTATATTCGAAAAAAAACACGTATTTAATGACAAAGAATTTTCATTTACTTTCCTCTCAACATATACTATATAATTGCCCAGTTAATAATGGAAAAAGTTTTCATTGGGGCAAAAAAACCAGTTCATTCGAAAGATGTGGCTTATTGCACGTCTTACATTCAGCACTGAAAATGTGTTTTTATTAGCTTAGCAAAGATTGTTAACTTAGTGCTCACTATCTACTTCCTTTCTGATCCTGTATTACAATTCAAGTTGGCAGTACTAACAAAACATGTTTTATTGGTTACAAAGAAAATAATCATACAAAATTCATTTCCTGGTGAACCGTATGGCACAGGTCGCGGTTTAATATTGAATGCGGCAATCACAATCACAGCAGCATACGCAATATTAACTGTGCCTTGACAATAGCTCAATAAATCAAGCGTCCAAGAAACACAGGTGCGCATGACACCGTGCGATAACAGGGTGGTAAAAGATAAAGTTAAAAGATAAGAAATCGTGCATTCTGTCTTCGCAATCGGTGTCGATAACACTTGATAGCAGAAATATTTCACGTTTTATTAAGAGTAAGCTTAATTTACACCCTTTTTGAGCTGCATGGTCATCAACACTGCTCCCGAGCATGCTGTTGTAGGTTTGGTATTGGCGGTAGCCTATATAAAACCCCGACCATTGTCAAAGGGTAAACACATGAAAATTCGGAGGTTTCGATCATGTAATATCATATGAAATGTAAAGTTCATTATAATCACGGTAATCATTTATAAAAAGCTGTTTATCTGACGTGTTGACACCCTAAAATGGTTTAGTGTCATTGTCATAAGCCTATACTATGATAGATAAGTACACTGATAACGTTATAGAGTGGGCTAATGAATTGCTTCAGACAAGAGCAACCACTGTTTGACATGTTCAAGGGCATGTTGATGTGCATGTTGATGAGCCTATTCGTTATCATAACCCGACAGTATCATTACTAACACGTTGACAACACTACAGAGTGCCCGTTTCAAGAACTAGCAAGCAAGCAATATTTAACACTTTGAAATACATGTGTAAGTGCATGTTACCGTCGATAATATACGCATTAGTCTGTTATCATTATCATATTGTCCTGTTATCATTATGCCTTCAATGATGGCTGGCTTCAAGCACAAACGGCCAATGTCCAGGTGCATGTAGTCGTCGCCAGTCTGAAGTTAAGCACTAGTGTGTTATCATCTTCTTTTCTTTAGTAAATTAACGTCCCCGGACACAGAGCGTATAGGGGACAATATTTGTGTGTTATCATTCATTGTAGTAGGCATTTTATATCAAGATTGATCACATTGATAAAGTAATAAACTACCCGCTTCGAGTAGTAGAGACCATTGCCTAACATATTTAAGTGCATCTAGGCTACATATATGTATTTAGATAGTCGACATCCGCAGTTCACTATATTATTAACACAATAACGAAATCCACGGAGACCAGTTGTTGACATAATCAATATGGGACAAAATTAGTCAGTGGGCCTACCTTTCACTTGATATCACAGGTGAACACTTTGAGCGTTAGAACACTGGACAGCCTGAATAAACCGTTGCATACACACAACAACTCAAGTCGAGCCACTTGAAACGTATTTGCATTTCCCTATGCACACTGCACAATGCGTCAGTCACCGGAAAGATGACTGCACCTTAAACACATTTTAGAACTGTTCCATTGTCAATCACTTCCCCTGCCTTTTGTGTCATTCCCACTACCTCTATAGTACAGTGTGGCTGATCACTGTGAGAAAAGTCAGCCTAGTAACAAAAGGCGTATCAATACTAGTAGTATCCTATTCTGCACACAAAACCAGCTTACTATGCAATGCACACAACACACACAACTGCCAAACAAAACACAACGCCCACACACTGCACTATAATATCGACGACATGCGACAAAGGAAAACATTACATTGGGATCACACGCAGGGGGCGTAGGTTCTATCACCTAACCAGATATTCTGAGGCTTTTAGAATGTTGTATTACCAATCTGCTTTGTCAAACTTGGAAGCCAGTTTCTCTCCATTTCGTCCACTGATATACGAGGAAAGAGACTCTATAAACAGTTGAAAGGTAAGTTGTGGTCTTTGTCAAAATTAGCATTCCTTGACTGTCATGTGCACATTTGTTCCTCATTAGTATATTTAAAAGGTTAACTTATCTTCGGTGTTCCTCAGGGGTCAGTTCTAAGCCCTGTTCTATTCACCCTTTGCACATGTATTCTGACTCAGATCATCAAAAACCATGGCACTTTCCACCATTTCTACGCAGACGCTACACAACTCAAAGAATCGTGAAACTCCTCAAAACCTTCCATCTATTATGACCAAAACTTCTGACTGCTTTGAAAACATTTCTAACTGGATGACTGCCTACCAGCTCCAGCTCAATGCCAACAAAACTGAAGTTATGCTCACGGGTACCAAACACAACCTGTCTTATTCCCCTGTAGACACTGTCACTCTTGGCCAGACCATTGTTCCTATTTCATATCCTATCAAAAATCTTGGCAATACACTCTCTATGTCAGAATTCATCCACAAAACCTGTCAAACATGCAACTTTCAGCTCCGTAGAATAGGCCTTGTCCGCAAACATCTGACCACTGACGCTACAGCCAAATTCATTTTTTCTCTTGTCCAGGCACGCTTAGACTACTGCAACTCTCTTCTGGCAGGATTTCCTTCCTCTTCTGTTCATTTGCTCCAACTTGTTCAGAACTCAGCTGCTCGTCTGGTTCTCAAAATGAAAAAAATCAGATCATATCACACCCCTCCTACATTCTCCCCACTGGCTTCCTGCATCTCAGAGGATTACCTACAAAACCTGTACTTTCAGTTACAAGTGCGTCCATGGATTAGCCCCATCCTACCTCACCCATAACATTCACTTCTACAAGCCATCTAGAAATCTTCGTTCTTCCTCTGACACCCTCAGGCTAAAATACAGCGCTACAAACTCTTCTCTGCAGGCAGTCGATCTTTTTCAGTGCTTGGTCCTTCAATTTGGAACCTTCCTCTCTCTCTTCTCAGCTCCCCGAACATATCCACTTTCTAGTCCAACTTAAAAAATAATCTCTTCCTTAAAAATGTCTGATCTCGCCTTCTATCACCATCATCATTCTTTCTTTTCTAATTCAGACCACCGCCGTCACACCGCACGCCCCCAGCCCCCTCACTCCTTAGCTGCTCTCTCCATCCCTTCCTCGTCTTTTATAGTTTACTTGTAAATGTTCTTTTTCACGTGTGTATTATGTCTTTGCATAATTTATGAGTGTCTCGTTTTTGTTTCACTTCTTTCCGTATGTGTTTTGATGTTAACACTAAATAGGCCTATAAATGCGTCAGAACTGCGCTTTGAACTGATGTCTTAAGGAAATAGCGCTATATAAATACCCTTATTATTATTATTATTATTATTATTATTATTATTATTATTATTATTATTATTATTATTATTATTATTATTATTATTAACTCTTTCAGGACATGATCAAAAGAGCTGGCTCTGTAGATCACTGATGGTCTCCATGATTTCGCCGCAGGCCCTGGCAGTGACGCATATCAAAGGGCTAGCCGGGTTGATGATGAATGGAGGGACACGGAAACAGTCCGAATAAGTAACACTGGGAAGGAGAACTGTAGGTGAGATTGAACATTCCATGTTAATGTTCACTTGCGCATGCGTTGGTATAAGCGTGAACTCTTAAGTACGGTCAGTTGACTCCAAATTATTTCAACATCATCATTCCACCCATTGCACATAGCTACGATGGAAAGAAAGTATACTCCAGGCACACGCTGCGCAGCAGACCAAAGTATGTCCATTGTCCCTTGAAGGGATACTTTGGCGAGGTTAGCAGCCCGCTCAGTTACATTTTTGTACAGAAAAGGGTTAGGGCAAGGGTTAGGGATAGATCTACAACTAACCCTTACCCGAACCCTAGTAGCAATATTCCGCTCTTTCCGTCACTTTTAAACAGCGAGCCCAAAGTATTCTTTGAAGCGATAGAGGGAATACTTTCACCTGCTGCTAGCGGGAGTTTTGGCGATACTTTCTACCGATCGCAGCAATGTGTATTACCTCATCATTTTCGTTGACATCATCATCATCATCATCATCATCATCATCATCATCATCATCATCATCATCATCATCATCATCATCATCCTATCCTATTCTATCCTATCCTGTCCCGTAATTCGGAGGTCGTAGGGGCACCACAGATGATCGTTTAACCTGCATACTCCATCTTTCTCTGTCCTCAGCAACCCTGATGGCTTCGCTCAGTGTCAAACCAGTCCATTCTCGAATGCTGTCCTCCCACCTCTTTTTCGGTCTCCCTCTTCTTCTATTTCCTTGCACTGTGCCTTGACTGTGCCTTGACAATGGTCTGGTGACGTGGCCATACCATCGGAGTTTCCGTTTCTTCACCACTGTGAGCAGGTCATCGTGTTGTCCAATGGCTTGTGTGATGATCTGTCGGACTTCGTCGTTGGTGATGTGTTGGGTATAGGAAATGCCCAGAAATCTTCTATAGCACCTCATCTTCATGCTTTGTATTCTTTGTTGTAGATCTGCTGTGAGGGTCCTTGTTTCGCAAGCATATAGGAAGCTGGAGATGACAAGGGAGCGCAGCAATCTTACTTTGGAATGTAGACTGATGGTCCTGTCTTTCCAAACGGGCTTCAACCTTGTCAGGGCAGCAGTTGTTTGTGCTGTAACCAGCAGATTCAGCGCAATTTCAGATATTATTATCTGAACAGCACTAGTGACGTCGCAGGTAGGATTGTGACGACGCATTCGAGCACAGGCATTTGCATAGACACGCGAGCGCCTACAGGCATAGGCGCTCGCGTGTCCAGATACAAGCACCTTTGCATTCGACGAACGAGGTTCATACCGTAAACATTATAGCAAACATGCGTGGAGGAGAGAGAGGTGTGTGTGACTTAAGCTTGTTAGGGTTCATTTCCTTCATTAGGTCATGAATTGGTCAACCGCTCAACAGCACGTCGAAGAACTCGGTCATTCTGTCTAAAATGTTCACGCAATTGACAAGCTCACATTCATTGATTGATTTGGGGTCTTAAGCACATATCCGTGTTACAAAGACATGTTCAAAACGGTGGATTAATAATAATAATAATAATAATAATAATAATAATAATAATAATAATAATAATAATAATAATAATAATAATTATTATTATTATTATTATAATTATAATTATAATTATAATTATAATTATAATTATTATAATTATAATTATACTTATAATAATTATAATTATAATTATAATAATTATAATAATTATTATTGCAAGCGCTAAAGAAAGGGAAGTCAGCGGGAGTGGACAACATACCCTCGGAACTGCTACAAGCAGGAGGAGAAGCGATGATTGATGCCCTCACCATTATCTGTAACAAGATCTGGCAGAGTGGGGAGTGGCCTATACCATGGACCCAGTCGCTTGTCATCACTCTTCCCAAAAAAGGTAACCTTCAGGAGTGTGAAAATTACCGGACCATCAGCCTCATCAGCCATCCCAGCAAGGTCCTCCTGAAAATAATACTCAACAGGTTGAAACCCCAAGCTGAACAGATCATAGCTGAAGAACAAGCAGGATTCAGGGCAGGGCGAAGTACCACTGAGCAGATTTTCAACCTCAGAATAATCTGTGAGAAATACCTACAGCACCAACAACATCTATATCATGTGTTCATAGACTTCAAGAAGGCGTTTGACCGAGTCTGGCATGCAGCTCTATGGGCAACAATGAAAGTGTACAACATCAGCCCTAAAATTATTGAAGTCATCAAAAGCCTGTATGACAAGGCTACCAGTGCAGTCCTCCACAACAGCGCCATCGGGAACTGGTTCAGAACAACAATCGGTGTGCGTCAAGGATGCCTACTCTCTCCAACACTCTTCAACATCTTCCTAGAGCGCATCATGTCAGATGCTCTTGCAGACCATGAAGGCACAGTCAGCATAGGGGGTAGAGCAATCTCCAATCTTCGTTTTGCAGATGACATTGATGGATTGGCTGGAGAGGAACAAGAACTTGAACAGCTGGTACAGAGGCTTGACACCACCTCCAGAGCCTATGGAATGGAAATAAGTGCAGAGAAGACCAAAATGATGACCAACAACACCAATGGCATCAACACGGACATCAAAGTCCAAGGCCAATCCCTCAACACAGTGCATAGCTTCAAATATTTAGGAGCCATTGTATCAGACAATGGGTCCCGACAGGAAGTCTTCTCCAGGATCGCACAAACAACTGCTGCCCTGACAAGGTTGAAGCCCATTTGGAAAGACAGGACCATCAGTCTACATTCCAAAGTAAGACTGCTTCGCTCCCTTGTCATCTCCATCTTCCTATATGCTTGCGAAGCATGGACCCTCACAGCAGATCTCCAACGAAGAATACAAAGCATGGAGATGAGGTGCTACAGAAGACTTCTGGGCATTTCCTAAACCCAACACATCACCAACGACGAAGTCCGACAGACCATCACACAAGCCATTGGACAACACGATGACCTGCTAACAGTGGTGAAGAAACGGAAACTCCGATGGTATGGCCACGTCACCAGATCATCAGGCCTTTCAAAGACTATTCTGCAAGGCACAGTGCAAGGAGGTAGAAGAAGAGGGAGACCGAAAAAGAGGTGGGAGGACAACATTCGAGAATGGACTGGTTTGACACTGAGCGAAGCCATCAGGGCTGCTGAGGACAGAGAAAGATGGAGTATGTTGGTTAAACGATCATCTGTGGTGTCCCTACGACCTTCGGGTTACGGGACAGGATAGGATAGGATAGGATAATAATTATAATAATTATAATTATTATAATTATTATAATGATGATGTCGTAGAAAGGTTCGCTTTATGAACCCAAATTCATGCACATATCAGTCGGAAATGCATGACTGGAATGCAGTTGAAAACACGACGTCTGGTCACCCATGCACAATGGTTCAGTATAAAGTCATTTATTGGTGTAAACATACAACGCTGATGCAAACAGACCATGCAGGCTTGACACGTATGGAATTCCTTTGGAAAATATTTTGTTTTCACCACTTTCAGCTAAATAACCTTTATTTAGATGCATATTTTTCGAAATAATAATTTGTTAACAAAAAAATGTATGATTTTTCTAAATAATATATTTTGTCGGTAAATAACTCAAATGTTTAGGAAAATAAATCATCATATAGGTAAATAAAGCATTGTTGCTAAATAAGGAATTATTTAGTTATATAATGCATTATTTAGCAGATTGTGTGAAATAATTTATTATTTAGACATGCTTCTAAATAATACATTATTTAGAAAATTCTGCCAGATAATGCATTATAGAAAAAAGAGATTACTCTTATATAGCGCAGTTATAAGCTCAGAGAGCTTCTCAAAGCACTGGCCACTATTATCCAGCAATCACAAAATAGTTTTGCTGAAGTCTGGATTCGAACCCACGTCGTCCGAGACGCGCGTACCCAAGTCGAGCGCTCTGACGATAGAAGTAAACAAATCATTATTTAGAAACTTTTTTAAATAATACATTATTTTTACACAATCTGCTAAATATTGTATTATACGACTAAATAATTCCTTATTTAACAACAGTGCCTTATTTATCTACATCATGATTTATTTACTTAAACAATGAATTGTTTAGGTACATAATCAGTTATTTACGGAGAAAAATATATTATTTAGAAAAATCTTACATTGTTTGTAAACAAATGATTACAGTAAAACCTCCATTTTGAGACCCTCTCTTAAACGACTTCCTCCAACATACGACCGAAAAAAAATCACCGACGCTTTGTACTATATAAACGACCTCTCTTAAACGACTATCTCTAAAACGCAGACCTTCAAATAATTAATTTTACGACCTAGCATCTGAAAAATTCATATTCCAAAGCAATACTATATTTGTGCGCTTGAAGAAAACAACAGCTTCGTTTACAACTTTTAACAGCAGACGATGCATTAAAGCAGCTTGAAATACTCTAAGGAGCTGACTAGATTTACCCTGAGCAGGGCCCTGTCAGATCTTGCTGACACCATGTCTGGTGTTCAAAGTGACATACTAAGACAACATGTACGGGTGGGCAAACCAACAGAAATAACAGCTTTCTTAAAAAACAACAACAAACTATTCAAGGATTGAATAAAAATAATTACAACAATATTAATAAGGTTATCTTATAAATAGTTATAACTCCAAACATGCACTCAGCACTTACATACACTTTTAAACAACTATCATACCAACATTGATTTTTTATTTTGTAAATAATGAGGAACAGGAAGATATTGACTGTATTGGTTGTGAGACAGAGTTTAATCTATAGTTCTGAAAGATGGTAGATGTATTTATTTTATTTAATTAATTTTCTAAATGTCTTTTTCGAAAATGTCCTACCTCCGTTTTAAGACCTCGTTTTAATGGCAATTTAAAGGTCGTAAAACGGAGGTTTTACTGTATTTAGAAAATATGCTTATGTATAAAGATTATTTAGCTGAAAGTGGTTTAAAAAAACTGAAAAAATCGCAAATAAATATTTTACAAAGGGAATTTCATAGACATACCGACATACCTTGGCTTGTACATGAGCAAGTTATGGAACACACCATTACCCGCAGCAATAGAAATATAATTACAGCAAAGTAACTCTCATTCTCTGTCTGTCTCTCTCTCTCACTCGCTCAGTCTCTCCCCCCCCCCCTCATCCCCATGTCTCTCTCTAACTCCTTACTTTTCCCCCTCCCCCTCTCCCTCTCTCTCATCTTACCTATCTTTCTCTCTCCTTTCTCCTTTCCAGCGATTTTCCGGGTGTGTTTCATGATGGGGACGAATTCTGAATAACAGATAACAGACTTACAAACAAACAATGGGGTCAGCGTTTAGAAGTAATCTTTTAGAAAATTTGGAAAAATCAAACACATCAAATAATAAGTGTATGTAGGCTAAATAAATGCAAGTAAACACCGGCTCTAAGCAGTTAACAAAATATCTTTATGTTTTAAGCACCAAAGTAGGCAGAATTTAAGTATTCAACGGAAAAGACGAGATGTCGAATTTCATTTCTTAAAGTCCAAATATGTGTGCTTCTGTTTAGTCTAAGGACAAAAATACTATATAATAACTCAAGTAATCCGTCCTTCTCTCTCTCTCGGTGCAGGTTATTGAGCTCTCTCTCTCTCTCTCTCTCTCTCTCTCTCTCTCTCTCTCTCTCTCTCTCTCTCTCTCTCTCTCTCTCTCTCTCTCTCTCTCTCTCTCTCCTCTCAAGGCAATTACTGACATATTCAAACAAACAGGGTATATACTATTTACTAATTGTTGCTAAGCGTTATCTGCCTGTCTTTGGTAAATTAAACTACATCATTCCAGCAGACAACACACTTTGAGTGAAAGGTCACGTGCTCTTTGTTTGAAACGTTATTTACAGGCAAGAACTATCTATCTCTCCGATGTCAAGCTGCAGACACAGGTCATTTTAGAAAAGGAAAACAATTTGAAATACGAACCCCTTACACGTTAATTTCCATGGTTTACATCGAATGTGCATGAATTGACTTAGCATTCAGTAAGGTCATTTTTTTTTATCGTCATACGCCTTATCTGAGGACTTTTTGCATTGTGGGAGTGTACAAAAGTCATAATTTCTAGTTCTTGATTGCTTAGACCTTATTTGTCATCTTCTATTACGGCCAGTGGCAAGAGGTAAAATAAAATCTTCTCTTTCTTTACAATCTGTTGCGTATCTGCACAGGAACATTTGGTTCTAGCCATTCTCTTAATAAGTAATTAAATACAATATAATACAATACAAGATTATTGCTTTAGGTCCAGCGGACTCTTCTGAGCCAGATCAGGACCAAAGTAATTAAATAAACTACCTAAAACGGTCTTTAATAAATTGTACACATTTTTTGCGTTTTCAGCAAAACGTATGTTTTCAAAGCACACGTCTGACATTAACCTACATTAAAAAAAAAAAAGATTTTATTCTGTGGTTATTTGGCTTTGCGAATTATTTAATTTTGTTCCATTTCCCTCGCGCACTAGTGTTCAAGTTTTCTTTAATAAATCCTACAGTTTGATTTAAAATCGTTGTCAGTTAGTGTGAGTACGAGTGTAAGTGTAAAATAAGTTCGTGAAAAATTCGTTGTTTGAACGAGATAATAGACCTAGTTTTAAAATGTGACATATGCTTTGTTTTAGTGAACACAGGACCAAAGCTGCTCTACAAATAAAATCAAGAGCATTAATTTCATTTCATTTCGTTTAATTAATTTTATTTTATTGTATTAATAGATGCTGTCCTTTGTTCTCCTCGGCCTTGTGGCCGCCGCACAGCTGTCCTTAACACAAGGTGAGAAACGCATATGGACCTTCGTCTTGACCCTGTATTGCATTAACAATTGCTGTTAGATTTTATTTATCCTTTTCCTTCGGTTGACCTTCAAAGGTGGTAGGGTCGTGACACAAACTGACTACTTTTTATATAGCACACTTTCGATCCAGCATCAAAAAACTGCTCAAAGAGCTGAAAAAGAAGCGAGAAAACGTATTTTTAGGAACATTATTGCGTCAACACCGTATATCGTCGTTTATATCTCCCCATCCTTCCAATCCCATTCCAGTCACATAGTTAGAGGGGCTCAGTGGTACCTGGTGTTGCGATGTGTGCTAGCTTGCACCGAGTGTGCCTGGCGGACGACATGGGTTCGATTCTGACTTGAGCAAAGTATGTTATTGAGGAAGTAAGATGTGCCCTTGTAAGTATAATACAGTAGCAAGTCCTGAAAGAATAAATTATGTCCAACTGTTTAAGACATACATGCTAGATGAGCCTCATAGCTTTAATCAGCTATTTGATTTGTAGGCTTAATTAAGTGCGCCACAATGCAAACAAACAAAAGGACAAAGAAAACAATAAAGTAAAATCCTTTAAAATACCTTCTTCTTCTTCTTCTTCTTCTTCTTCTTCTTCTTCTTCTTCTTCTTCTTCTTCTTCTTCTTCTTCTTCTTCTTCTTCTTCTTCTTCTTCTTCTTCTTCTTCTTCTTCTTCTTCTTGTTTGTTGTTCTTCTTGTTGTTCTTGTTCTTGTTCTTGTTGTTCTTGTTGTTCTTGTTGTTCTTGTTGTTCTTGTTGTTCTTGTTGTTCTTGTTCTTATTCTTGTTCTTGTTCTTCTTGTTCTTGTTCTTGTTCTTCTTGTTCTTCTTGTTCTTCTTGTTCTTGTTCTTGTTCTTGTTCTTGTTCTTCTTGTTCTTGTTCTTCTTCTTCTTCTTCTTCTTCTTCTTCTTCTTCTTCTTCTTCTTCTTCTTCTTCTTCTTCTTCTTCTTCTTCTTCTTCTTCTTCTTCTTCTTCGCAACCACAATCATCGTATTAATTATTTTGTTGAGGTGTCAACACACGTATCACGGAAAGAGCACTGAAAGCCTTTCAATGGATATAAAATGGGATGATCAACGTGGCCCACCGCCGTAGCTCAATTGGTAGAGCGTTCGCCTGGCACACCGATGACCCAGGTTCGAATCCCGCGGTGGGCGATATAAAATGTGGCAATTTTTACTGTCCATTTTAGCAGTATGATTGCTTTGGTGGTTCAGTGTTGATTCAGGTCCCTACGCCTCTTTCCCTGGGATGGTTATCCCCGTCTGCCATATCGCCAATGGTGGGTGTAGACGTTAAACCTCAATGTTCATTCATGATCAACATTGAACGAAGCATGTCTGCAATGTGGCGAAAGAACGTTGAAATCCGTGAAACTCTGAGCTCAGCTATTTTAGCGGACACTTTACACTCGGGCAAATATTGAACCGGCTGTTGAACGTTGATCCTCTCCTGATCGTTGATAAGTAAACCCGTCAGCGCATCATAATTATCAACCTTCGGGCATTAACAAGACTTTCCATGGGTATAAAACAGGATGATCAACGATGAATGACGCGTTCAGCGGTGTGGAACAGTGTTGAGAGGAAACAGAAAGCTTCGTCTATTGTTAGGCACCTTACACGCGCCAAAAATGAAGTGATTGTTCGCCGTTGATCCTCGCCAAAAACGATGATAGCTGCTGTACTTCAGCCGTTAATGATTGATTGCACTTTCACAGCCGATAGCTGCGGCAGAATCGTCTGCTACCACACCAACTGGTCCCAGTACCGTCAGGGTAGCGGCAAGTTCTTCCCTGACAGCATCGACCCCTCTCTCTGCACTCATCTGGTCTATGCCTTTGCCAAGTTGTCTGGCAACAGCCTGGCCGCCTTCGAATGGAACGATGACAGCACTGACTGGAGCGTGGGCCTGTGAGTTTGTATAGCAATCGGTTATTTATTTACTTATTTATTGTTTCTTTCTTTGTCCTTAATTATTTATTTGATCTTACACCCCCGTTGGGGTGCCGGGGGTTTCAGTATAAATAGTATCCCCACTTTCTGGAAATTCAGTGCTTTAAATTCCCACTGTCGCTGTCTTTCTCATTTGTAAAGTGACTGGCTGGTGGAGAGCTTTCAGTTTCACCACTAGGGTTGTTTCAGCAGATCTTTTATGCGGATCAGGGGTTGTCCGGTCCTGATTTGGCTGGGAAGAGTCCGCTGGACCTAAAGCAATAATAATGTAATGTAATGTAATTTGATCTTACATCGTAAAAAGAACGAAACTGGGAACAAATAAAATAAGTCGTATTCTTAGTCATACGCATTCATTCTCTCTCATTCAGTAAGTGGGTGGTGGTTGGAGAGAGGAGCGGAGAGGAGGAAGAAGGGAGCAACTCATAACAAATTGATCACATACATTACATGATCAATGCTTTAGACGGTTTTCGGTATTTATATGTAACTATTTTTAACACGTCAACACATAAGAAATATTAATAATTAAAATAATAATAATAATTTAAAATATTATTATTATTACAGGAAGCCATCACGCGCTTTTCCTTCAATCGAACTATATGAAGAGATAGCTAATACAGAAGTCAGAACAGATATCACATTTTATTTGTGAAGGTTTAGATTGACTGCATCCTATACTATTAGTGAAGGAAGGGAGAAAACCGGAGTACCCGGACTAAACCTTCGGTGTCCTAAAAAATCTCCTACCTAAGACACGTAAATTCGTCCCACGCGGGGTTCGAATCTTCGACCCTTCGGCCTAGCAAACTTGCTGACTGTCAACTGACTACCCTAGCTAATAAGGACCTTGAAACGACCTTTGTCTTAACTTATCCTCTGTTTGAGCGTGAAAATGTGAAAGCAATTGTAACAGTATTTGCTCTTATATAACACAAATACAAGCTCATTGAGCTGCTCAAGGTGGTAGTTCAAATCGGGATCTAACTGAAAACATCCGCTTGCAGCATCAAGCGCGCGCTATCAAACGATGGCTTGGCTGTTTCTTCTAAAGACGTTTTTAGAGAAATACCTTTTAATCTGGCGTGTTTTATCGTCTTCTTGTATCAAACGCCACACTCAAAATTGGTCACTCGAAATCGAAATAGTAGGCCTACTATCAGTCGAGAATATCTCGGGCTATACTTGTGTTCATCAACATCAATGTCGACACCAACATCGAAGGGAAGGTATAATTACTCTTTTTGATTTTGACCTCGATCTGAAACATAGGCTGTATACTAACTTTTAAGTCCACCTTCAACTCGCAGTTACGAAAAGTTCACCAACCTGAAGAAGAGCAACCCCAGCCTCAAGACCCTTCTGGCCGTGGGAGGCTGGAACTTGGGCTCCGCTCCCTTCACTCAGATTGTGGCGTCAGCTGGCAACCGCCAGGCATTCATCACTCAAGCCATCAAGTTCCTCAGAGATCGACATTTCGATGGCCTTGACCTCGACTGGGAGTATCCAGCCAACAGAGGCAGCCCGCCAGCGGACAAGCAGCATTATATCGAACTTGTGAAGGTAGGGAGGTGATGTTGATGATGATGATGATGACGATGACGACGACGACGATGCTGGTGCTGCTATTGCAGCCCCTGATGATGACGACGACGCTGGTGGCTGCGATGATGATGAGACGACTGTGCTGATGCTATTCATGTTGATGATGAGGCTGTTGTTGTTTTTGTTGTTATTGATGATGATGATGATGATGATAATGATGATGATGATGATGATAATGATGATGATGATGATGATGATGATGATGATGATGATGATGATGATGATGATGATGATGATGATGATGATTGCACAGGAGTTGAAAGCAGCGTTCGATGCTGAGGCACACAGCTCAGGCAAAGCGAGGCTGTTGCTGACGGCTGCAGTAGCTGCAGGCAAGGACAACATCGATACTGCCTACGACATCCCCGCCATGTCTAGGTAAAGATATAAAGAAAGAAAGAAATAAATAAAAGAGATTTCTCTTATATAGCGCACTTACAAGCTCAGAGAGCTTCTCAAGGCGCTGGCCCTTAATATCCAGCAATCACACAATAGTTTGCTGAAGTCAGGATTCGAACCCACGTTGCCCAAATACACAACGTTTTTTTAATTAGCGCCTTTTCAGCTCAAAGAACTGCTCACGTTGCTGACTACGAACAGGCGACCGAAAGAATGCGTCTGCGATGGCTCAAACCGCTTAAAGTCGATCGTATTACTTATTCTGATTATATGCAGAGAAGAAGAGGAAGAAAAAGGTATAATGAAGCATCGCAGAACTTCACTACATCACCACAATCACCACTAAAAATAACACCATCGCCATCGTATTCTTTAACAACAACAACGACAACAACAATTTACAACAACAGCAACAACAACAACAAGCTTGACGTTTTTCTATAATGCGTTCCAGAGAGTTGGACTACATTAGCTTGATGTCTTACGATCTCCACGGTTCGTGGGAAACGGTGACTGGACACAACAGCCCGCTGTACGCCAGGAGCGACGAGACTGGGGACAACAGGCACCTCAACATCGTAAGTAGTGCCCACAGGCAAATCCTAAGTTCTGCGCCTGTTCCTCAACATCATAAGGAGTGACCTGGGGTATATCAAAAAAGTTCTGCGCCTATGATTTGTCATGTGCTGACGTCAATATAAAATTAACCTGAAATAAATGTTCAAGACATTAGTTTCGTAGTCGTTCCTCTTGTCCCCACCACGTCCGGCTCTTGGTACAGTAAAGCCCAGTTGCCATTGTTGTTAAATGTGGAACCAAAGCCACAGTCAATGTGAAGATCAAGGTCAAAGCATTCTTTATTCGACAAAAGGAGAATTTGTGGGTTTCTGGTTCACGTGAACAATGATGCACAAATACCCATGGATAAGAACACAAAACACCATCCATTGATTGATCAAACTAAGTAAAATAACCTATCTTATTAAATTTCATGGCAAGACTACTATTTAAAACGATCGAGTACCATTTTGTTTACTAAATACTTCTTTTACTATCAGTAAAAACGTAATTAAAACGTTTTACGCGTTACTTGGAAGGTTTGAAATGACAAACTGTTTGTTAGTCACATGCTTAAAAGATTTGACTTCATTCTATACTAAAAAGAAATACTATAAAAAGATGATGTTACTCTTAATGTCCAGTCCTTGATGTTATCCCCAACTTTAGAAGTCGGGTAAAAGTTACATGTTTAAAGTCATACTGTTAGCAGACACTATGAAAGGAAATCGCTTTCAAATCATGCTCTGTGAAATTACTATTCACGGCATTGTTTTGCAGGACTGGGCAGCGCAATACTGGGTGTCCAAGGGAGTGGACAAGAACAAACTGAACATTGGCATGGGCCTGTACGGTCGCTCCTTCCTCCTGTCTTCAGCCTCTAGCCACGGTATGGGAGCCCCCGCCCCCAGGCCCGGACAGGCTGGCGAGTTCACCAGGGAGGCTGGCTTCATCGCTTACTACGAGGTGAGTGCGCAGAATTAGAATGAAAGATTGTATATTATTTAACACAATACAAGTAGAAAAGAACCAACAACTCGGTGTTCGCGATTAAAATTTCCCGTGAAAGTGGAGTTGTTGATTCTTTTCTACATGATCATCCAGTGTTCGGAAACGCTCTCTCTTTCTACAGAATACAGAGTAATTTACCATTATACAAGTACCCTACCACTTTCGGCAGAGGGCATCCAGAAAGCGTTCTAGCACTTTTCCACGCTGGTGTTGCGGTGTGTGGTACAGCATAACGAATTGCAAGAATGCATCTGCTACAATTAAAGCACGGAGGAGACGCGCGTCTGTGTCAGTAATGAAAACCGATAATACTTTTGTCCTTCTGAAATTCAGAATTCAAAATCGATCCTGCGATGGTTGTCGTCATGCATTTGAATTCTCTTGAGTGCCGAAAAGGGTTTAATAATGATAATGATAAGACTAAATGATTTTATGACTCTGTCATACACAAACAAGTTTAAATCGCTGAGAATATAGCACGACTTTTCGGAAAGCGCAGGGAAAATGAAAAATGTATATCGAAAATTCGGTTGGGCATCTAAGTCCGACAGGAAGTCCTCTCCAGGATCGTACAAACAACTGCTGCCCTAGCAAGGTTGAAGCCCATTTGGAAAGACAGGACCATCAGTCTACATTCCAAGGTAAGACTGCTGCCCTCCTTTGTCATCTTTATCCTCCTATACGTTTGCGAAACATGGACCCTCACAGTAGATCTACAACGAAGAATACAAAGCATGGAGATGAGGTGCTACAGAAGACTTCTGGGAATTTCCTATACCCAGCACATCACCAACGACAGACCATCACACAAGCCATTGGACAACACGATGACATGCTTACAGTCTTTGGTGAAGAAACAGAAACTCCGATGGTATGGCCACGTCACCAGATCATCAGGCCTTGCAAAGACCATCCTGCAAGGCACAGTGCAAGGAGGTAGAAGGAGAGGGAGACCGAAAAAGAAGTGGGCAACATTCGAGAATGGACTGGTTTGACACTGAGCGAAGCTATCAGGGTTGCTGAGGACAGAGAAAGATGGAGTACGCTGGTTAAACGATCATCTGTGGTGCCCCTACGACCTTTGAGTGATGGGATAGGATAGGATAGGATAGGATAATCTAAGTCCCGTATTCTGTCTGTGGTGTATGATCAATCGAACCCATATAGATTTGTCTATGTATATGTGCGAGAAGGGTGGGTGGGAGAAAAGAGACAAAGAGTGTTCTGTGTGAGTGGTCTGGCGAGTACCTTTGTTTCTGCGTACTGAAAGCGCGTTATTTTGCACACGTATCTCTGTGTAGGTGTGTGACATGATCAAGCAGGGAGGTACAGTGGAGTTCGACAACGAGGGCCGCGTGCCTTACGTCCACAAGGACACACAGTGGGTGGGATACGACAACCCTGCCAGCTTGAGAGAGAAGGTGAGAAAAATCAAGTGGGCATCATCATCATCATCGTCATCATCATCATCATCATCATCATCATCATCATCATCATCATCATCATCATCATCATCATCATCATCATCATCATCATCATCATCATCAATCATCATCATCATCATCATCATCACCTCCCAAAATGATATAGCCCTAAACTGGACACTAGTTCATCATCATCACTGATTTGCAGGTTCGCTACGTGAAGCACAACAGCTTCGGCGGAGTGATGGTGTGGGCGCTGCCTCTGGACGACTTCTCTGGTCAGCACTGTGGCGCGGGACCCTTTCCCCTCATGCACGCCATTGCCGACGAGTGCCAGCATAACACTGGTGCCCTGTGAGTAGAAGTAGCAGTAGCAGCAGCAGAAGCAGCAGCAATAGTAGTAGTAGTAGTAGTAGTAGTAGTAGTAGTAGTAGTAGTAGTAGTAGTAGTAGTAGTAGTAGTAGTAATTAAATTTAAACTGTCAGTTACCAACTTTTTAGACAGTGAAAGACTTCTAAAATTTATATTAAAATATTAACGATAAAATTGCCAATGCGTTACCTTACTCCGATATGACATGTTGATACGAAATGCAAAATACTTACCCTACACCATAGTGAGTGTCAAAAATCTAGCCACAGGGTATCTAACATGCCTTCAGGCCAACGGGCTCTAGTGTGTTAGTTTGTAGATATTGTCCAATCTTCAATCTAGTGTTCGCCAGTTTCGGGTTCTTCTCATGTCAAAATATTCAATTTTGCGGTGGTATAGAGTTTAGACATTGATATTAGATTAACGTCCCCGGACACTGGTGCGTATAGGGGACTTGTATTTAAGATAGGGCAGAAGGAGATGTAGCCGACGCAGCAGCTTGCTGAGTTTAGTTAGTTTAGGTCTGTTCTTGAAATAGGCATAGTCCTTTGTCGTTAGAGTTACCTCTCTTGGTTAGTTGAACAAACTTGGGGACTCGGCTATATTCTGCCTTGTGCAAAAGATGCAGATAGTAAAGCGTTGTGCATTGGGAACATACATGCAAAACTGACTCCAGATATCCTGAAAGATGTACAGGGTTAAAGTTTATTCTATTTGTCAAGCCTGAAAGTATAATTGTAATCTAGATCGATGCCTGAAGTGGATGAAGGCATTTGGACGACCGGTCCCGAAGAACTGAGTGCTTTATTTATTTATTTTTAAATGTATTTTTTGTTTCGTTTTGTAAGTGAGCGTGAAAGCCATCAAATGCTGGATGTAGGGTTTACATTTGCAGCAAGGTCTTTGTTAATATTTAGCGACGCATTTATGGAAGCACGAAAGTAAATTAAAATGATACTAAATATATGGTATGTTTTTTTAAAGTATTTGATTCCTATTCGATTCTTCCTTGATGCACACACCACATTAACAGTAACACAGCTCCTATCCTATCCTATCCTATCCTATCCCGTATCTCGAAGATCGTAGGGGCACCACAGATGATCGTTTAACCAGCATACTCCATCTTTCCCTGTCCTCAGCAACCCTGATTGTTTCGCTCAGTGTCAAACCAGTCCATTCTCGAATGTTGTCCTCCCACCTCTTTTTCGGTCTCCCTCTACTTCTACCTCCTTGCACTGTGCTCAGCTCACTTCAATTTATTCTTTTAGTTTTGAGTTTTTTTTGGATTTCATTCGACCCCATTACTTTGATTTAATCAAAAATAAAATTAGAATAAAGTACACGATTCAGTTCTGAACTATGACCATAATAATCGTCTGCCTGGTGGAGCGGCGAGCTCGTGTTACAAAGGTTGCTGCGGGTTCGATTCCCGGTGGCGCGTACATATACATTAGCTGTGAGCACTGGCCATCTTACTGTTGCTATTAGTGTGATGGTTGTTTCACTGCATAGTTTTCCCTTCTTCCCTATCCCCGGTCGACTAAGATTGTGCTCAGTGGTCTGAGCATCAGGCTGCGCCTTAGGCAGTCGGTGGGCGCCTCGGGCGGCTTGAGTCAGATCCTGTATCGGGCAGAGCCTTGAGCAGCTCTTGAGCTGAAAAAGCGCTATGTAAGAATGATAAATTAATTAAAAATAATAAAATACATCAGAACCCCACAAAACGATCGTCGATAAGCATCAAATTTGCAAGAAGGGAAATTAGCTTATAGTCTACAAAAAGCATCTGATTAACCGGTTTCGTTGTTTGAAAGTCAATCTGAGACGATTCTCGTCGGGGGTAGAGGGATTTGTCTCAAGGAAGGTTCCAGAGAGGATAATGCAAATTCGTAACTTCACGTACCAGCATATGCATTTGCTCACCAGTCCAAACTGCTTGCTTTCACAGAGAAGGGAAGTAACTCGCATGCTTATGGTTTAAGCCATAAACAATCAACAATGCCTATTGATCCATTTTGCCGACTTGGTTCGTGGTTGAAAAATTGAAGCGTGAGATCCGCTATGTTGTCGAGGGTCCTATCCCATCCTATCCTATCTCGTAACTCAGATGATCGTTTAACCAGCGTACTCCATCTTTCTTTCCAACCCTCATGGCTTCGCTCATTGACAAGCCAGTCCATTCTCGAATGTTGTCCTCCCACCTCTTTTTCTGTCTCCATCTTCTTCTGCCTCCTTGCACCGTGCCTTTCTCTTTCTTCACCACTGTGAGCATGTCATCGTATTGTCCAATGGCTTGTGTGATGGTCTGTCGGACTTCGTCGTTGGTAATGTGGTTTTGTGTAGCACCTTATCTCCATGTTTTGTATTGTTCGTGGTAGGTCAATTCTTCTTCATTTATACTCCCCCGTGAAAGAAGCTTATAATTAAGACGTTTAAAGTTTTGATCTGGGGCGCGTTTGGGTCACTCGAAAAATTTGTGAAATAATTGTTGTTGTTTTTTTTAACCTTCGTGTATCACCTCTCTTCTCAGGGTGACGGCTCATCCTACGTCTGCGCCGGCTCATACGTCTGCACCTGGTCACACCCAGCCCCCTCACAGTAAGTCATAATTATTTGAAGAGAAGAAGGGAGGGGGAAGAAGAAGATGAAGAGGAGAGAGAAGGAGATGGGAAAATGAGAGAGTGAGAGAGAGAGAGAGAGAGAGAGAGAGGGAGAGAGAGAGAGAGGAAAAAGAGGGCGGAGGAGGAGGAGGAGGAGGAGGATAAACCGAGGATGAACAGGGCCTATAGCCTAATTACATGAAGTGGGAAAGAAGAAAGATGGGAAATGACGTTTATAAAAATACAATGTCAGGCTCTCTAGCTTAGTAATCTCCATCTTAATCTTAACGACGCTTAGAAAAGGCGATGTACCACCGTGTTTTGTATTGTTGCGTGTTTTGTATTGTTACGTGTTTTGTATTGTTACGTGTTTTGTATTGTTACGTGTTTTGTATTGTTGCGTGTTTTGTATTGTTGCGTGTTTTGTATTGTTGCGTGTTTTGTATTGTTACGTGTTTTGTATTGTTACGTGTTTTGTATTGTTGCGTGTTTTGTATTGTTGCGTGTTTTGTATTGTTGCGTGTTTTGTATTGTTGCGTGTTTTGTATTGTTGCGTGTTTTGTATTGTTACGTGTTTTGTATTGTTGCGTGTTTTGTATTGTTGCGTGTTTTGTATTGTTGCGTGTTTTGTATTGTTACGTGTTTTGTATTGTTACGTGTTTTGTATTGTTACGTGTTTTGTATTGTTGCGTGTTTTGTATTGTTTCGTGTTTTGTATTGTTTCGGGTTTTGTATTGTTTCGTGTTTTGTATTGTTGCGTGTTTTGTATTGTTGCGTGTTTTGTATTGTTGCGTGTTTTGTATTGTCACGTGTATTGTATTGTTTCGTGTTTTGTATTGTTTCGTGTTTTGTATTGTTACGTGTTTTGTATTGTTTCGTGTTTTGTATTGTTTCGTGTTTTGTATTGTTGCGTGATTTGTATTGTTACGTGTTTTGTATTGTTACGTGATTTGTATTGTTAGGTGTTTTGTATTGTTACGTGTTTTGTATTGTTTCGTGTTTTGTATTGTTGCGTGTTTTGTCTTGATTGTTTGCTTTGCTTTGTTTTGTTTTGTTTGATTTCATGTTTTTTGATTCTTGTGTCAACGGAGGTAACCTAGGTAGGCCTACAATTGTTGGATATATGGAATAGTTGTGTCCGCTTTGACCACGGACCCCTCCACAGATCCTTTTTTAACATTCACTATGAGTGTTGCCCCACTGAAAAAATAAGCTTATAAAAAATAACTCTTTCAAAAGTATAGTTGGTCTTATAAATGAATAAATTACGTAGTTTCTGTGCCTAATAATATCAACAGCCGCTGCCTAGCCAGCCAACATTCTGGAGCTAAAAATAGCATCTACCAAAGCCGGTAAGAGACAGAACCCATAAAAACAATTGCTCGTACGTTTTTTTGTTTGTTTTAGATTGATAAAATAGACTCTACCCTCCCCCAGACGCCAAAGACGCACACTTCAAACCGCGTGGTTCACTCACAAAATAGGACAAAGGTCACAGGGCTGTACCGTTAAAACAGGGGAAATAAATCCCTGCCAGAACGGAAGTGGAAAATTCAATCTTTAGCGGTTGGTTTGAGCAACGAAAGCTCACTTCATCACTTGTTAATGTATTAACAATGCGAATGTTAGTGTATACCCGTTTTCGCCAAAAGTAAACAAAGCCTTCGAACTGGGGCCTTGTAAATATTAAACTAATAAACAATGGTTGCTCTGATGATTCAATGACAGATACTCCTTCTCCCACCAACACGGTCCATCAAACTGACAGCTTCACCTGCCCAGCGAGCGACGGTTTCTACCCCTCATCATCCTGCACTGAATACTACATCTGCGCTGGACATATCTCATACTCGGTAATCTAAGACCAGACATGTAAGACGGAACAGAACTGAATATTAATTTGAATACATCAGTCAAATCAATCCTTTAGCTGAAGAAGGCGGCCTTACGAACAGCGAAAGAGCTCTTCAAGTAGCATTTGTTTCAAACATCGTGTACTGTACACGTAAGCTAAAGGAAGAAAAAAAAAGTAATGTTTGAGTCTGTTGTAATTTTTATCAGAAGATCGTATGATCATAGAAAAAAACAAATTGGTAATTCACATTATTGAGGTAAAATCTCTGTTCTAAGAGCATATGCAACTTTAAATGTTACTGGGATCCCAGAGGACGTCAAGGAGCGCCACTGATCGAGCGGCACAGTTCAATAATTATCTCCCGAGGTCAAATCCACAACGCTCATTTGTCAGTGTATCGTCACGCTCCGCAGAGTTTATTTCTGTGCACCTGTAGAATCATTTAAAGGGAGATCAGCCAGTAGCCTACTGCTAATGAAAGAAGATCTTTAGAACGCTGCGCATGACGTTTAGGTTCAAATTTCGCAAGTATCAGACGCAAAGAATGAATACATAATCAAATAGTTATTATTATTATTATTATTATTATTATTATTATTATTATTATTATTATCGAGGATTTTTATAGCGCACATATCTCGCCGTACTTGACAAGACTCAAGGCGCTGGCCGATACAGGATCTAACTTAAGCCGCCCGAGGCGCCAACTTGCAGGCTTTCGGCGCATCGTAATAACGCTCCAGACAACTGAGCACAATCCTGGGTAGCCAGGGATGGGGGAGAAGGACAAAGGTGCATGCTAGACTCACCCGTCTAGGACATGACCGTCAGGATCTTTAAAGTCCGTTATGATGAAATATATGCGACACAGACTGGACCTTGGTTTATACTCTCATCCGAAGGAGTAGGAAACGGGAGTAAAAGTGTCTTTCCCAAGGACACAACACAATGCCCCGGCCTGGGCTCGAACCCGGGACCTTCAGATCCGCAAGCCAAAGCTCTACCATTAGGCCACCGTGCCTCCCTAAGCGTTAATCAGTCTATTTGTATTTTTTTCGCCGTTTGATCTATTATTCAGAGACACTGTAAGTTTAGATTAACGATGCTGTGTCCACTGTGGACTGTAATGATAATAATTGAATCCAAATGATTCTATCTCGTAGGTCCGCTGCGCTGATGGTCTTGTGTTCAACCCCAACAATCGAATCTGCGACTGGCCTGACCACTACCACTGCACTCTCGGGGATGCCCCGCAAACTACTCAAGGCCACGTTCAAGAGCACACAACACACCCCCCACAACACACCGATGCTCCCCACAACGGTGGTAAGTCAGAAGCTAGATTTTTTGCTTATGATTTTTTTTAATTAAAATATTGGTTGGAGCAGTGGTTTGCAGTGGTTCTTTCATAGCTCAGAGATATAAGCCTACATCAGTACGCTTTGTACGGAAACATGGAAATGTCTATCTCTGCGTTATATAGAGGAACTACTTCAACTCACTGCTCTGTACAGGAACCCTTACTTTACTTTACTTTGTCCCCAGACACGAATGCATTTAAGGGACTGGCAGGAACCCGTTGACGTTACATAAATTTAAAGTCCCCAACACATAAGCATATAGAAGACTATCCGCCAGGAACCGTTTACGTTTACGTTTACGTTAAATAGATTAAAGTCCCCAGACACATGGCATATAGGGGACTGAGACCAGGAACCCGGTTGATGTTGTTTGTAGATTATAGTCACACGACACTTTCGCATATAGGTGACTACTGGACCGATTTATACTGACACCAGCGGGCCAGTTGTTGGTAAAGGGGAAAATAATATGATCACACGTTGACCAATCCGGGATTCGAACCAGCGACCTTTCGGTTACTAGAAAGACGCTCTTACCAACTGAGCTACCCGGCCCCACACACCAGGAACCCAAATCGTGTAATGCCTATATAGTTACCCACAGCAAAGAAAACACTACTCACGGTTTTATTTGTTGCAGTGTTGCCGGAAAAAAAAGGAAGTTATTTCCCTTGATCGATCCATCAAAAATAACTTGATACCCAGAACAAAACTAAAATCTGAAACTCCATTCAAAAGTCGACAATGGCCTACCCACAAACACAATTTATTATAATTTTAATGAAAACAAGCAATGCTGTTTAAGGTGTCGTATTGTGAAACGCAATCTCTAAGAAAGTAGTCAAAACTTTTCCTCATAGGCAAAACTCATTTAGTAAGTTAAGAAGTTCGTAGCGGGTTAAGTTAAAAAAGCTCTCTAACAAACAAATGCGTACTCCACTTTCCTTCTCTGTTGTATATCGAATTTCCCGCCTTCTTTTTATTGAAATTTATTCCAGTTGTTATTGTTGCGTTTCTTCTTTTTTTTTTCCTTCCACAGACGTGAACAACTTCTGCAGAGGTCATGCAGATGGTGTGTTCGGTGACCCAACTGACTGCGCCTACTTCATCGAGTGCTCCAACGATGCTACGTTCAGAGAGAAATGTGCCCCCGGCACTGCCTGGAACAACGATATCAAGACCTGCGATCGTCCCGGACCTTCACACTGCGACCACACCGCTTAAAGCGTTGTCCATCATTTTCGAAAATAGTCGCATCTTATTATTTCTTCAACAGAGATCAAGATCCCAATTTTTCCAGTGAATAATCAGTTTTATTACTTTAAATTTATCATGTGTCGGTAGCTAAGCTTACATTTTATTCTCTACATGCATGTAGTTTTAGTTGTTGCCTCAATAAAGTCAGTTTTCTTACTGCATACCTTGCCCTCAGCTGTTGTTTAACAAACGCACTTCTGTGCTGGTTTGTTGTGGTCGACTTGGTTGGAAAAATAAATTAAAAGCGAGCGGTTTTAATGACAAAACTGAGTATAGATGCTGTGCGTTTGTTAAGTCTGAATGCGAGTAAAAAATTGTCTGTCCTCTTCACACTTGTAATAATAATATAAATAATTATAATTTATTTGGTAAAGTTGAAATTCGAGACTAGGAGTCTGCTCTAGGTGCTCACACGCATGCATACAGACAGACACTCGCAATTAGTTAATTAGCAAGTAATAAAATAACATCAGAATACAATTACATGAGACATTAAAAAGGCCAACATTGTCAGCAAGTAAAATATCTGTTTCTTAAGGTCCCCACTAACGATCTCTCTCGTCCTCTATACCCGCATCCCATGCCTCTTCTCATTTTCCCAAAATGATGATGATGATGATGACGATGATGATGATGACGATGATGATGATGACGATGATGATGATGACGATGATGATGATGGCGATGATGATGATGACGATGATGATGATGACGATGATGATCATGATGATGATCATGATAACAACAACAACAACAACATAAAAAACTAATATTTTATAATAGGCCTACTTTTAAACTTTTCTACCGTTTTTGAAACAGGTCGCACGCTTGAAATCACATAATATTTCTGCTAAAAGTATAGACTGCTAATAATTAATGCTTGTTTTTAAACAAAACACAACACACACAAAAAAACAACGACTTTGTTCTCTATTCTTTTTACACTGTGCACGATCCTCTACATTTTACCGCTCAAAATAGATCGCATGCATCGTAATGACGTTAACTTTATCTAAACTTAAAGCAGAGACATAGGTCACATGACAAGGTCAATCTCAAACATACGTAGGCCTAACTTAATCAGGGCCGGACCTGGGAAAAGTTGAAGAAGGGGGGGGGGGGGGTTACAGATTCAGCGAAGGCGCGAAGCGCCGAGTCTTCTAGGGGGGTCCGGGGGCATGCCCCCGCGGGAAAGTTTTTTTTTTCAAGGATGCAAAATGGTGCAATCTGGTGCAATCTGAACCTTGAAAAAGCCATTTGTGATGGTCTGGGACTTTGAGCTTTTTTAACAATTGAACTGACAAACTCTGGGGTACAAAAATTATCCTCTGCCCCCCCCATTGAAAAAAACAACAACAACAACAACAACAACAACAACAACAACAACAACACACACACACATTTATTTATCAGCAGAGATGTTTTGTATACTATTATTCACTACTTTTTGTCGATCGTTATCGGTATAAAGCTTTACTTTGTAGTTTATGAACATCACCGCCCTGCTTTCACTTTCAGTCTTGCTGCACTAGGTTCTGCGGCATTAGTATCATTTGTGAATTGTATCTTCTGGCAAAACAGTTCACTGCCTCTTTGAAGTCAATATCAACATCCCTGTGCACTTTCAGTAAAGCAAGTCCATTGAGCCTCTGTTGCCCCATTGTAGAGCGCTGGTAGTTTTTCAGGTTGCGCAACTGACTGTTTGAACGCTCACACTCGGCAGTAGTGACAGGCAGGGTGCAAAGGTTCTTTAGCATGATGAACAGGTTGGGATAAAAATCCCTGTCACAATGTTTCAGTGCTTCTGATACCGTGGATGGGATGATAGCTGTCGCATTCTCAGCAGCACTGCGCCATTTGCAAACCCACCGTTGGTATTCTGCATCAAGGGTAGCGTTGTCTGGTAGGTCAGACTCCCACCACATTGCCAGTGTCTTCACCCCTTCTGGAACCTGCATGAAACCATCCTGGTTGTCTATTAAAGTTCTTGGCACAAGACAGAGACCATCAACTGCTAGGTCAGCATTTTTTAACCTCGAGTTCAATTCGGTTGACAGGTGTTCCAAGAAAGGAATGGCAATGCTAATCTTGAAATATTCTTCTGGAGTGGCCGCAGGTTGGTTGTCACGGAGAGTCTGTCGGGATGCTTGACGAGGAACAATAACATCAGTTGTCAAAGCATTTGCCATTTTGCTGACTTCACCAAACCAGGCAACGAATTATAGTTCATAATTATCAACTTAGCATCTTAATTAATATTTCTAAAAAGTCGTTTTGGGGGGGATTAGGGCAATATCAACGTGAAGGTGCTGGAAGAGGCTTGCGGCCAGAACAGGAAAATATGGCTGCATTTACTCATTTAGGCTTAGGGGTTGGGTTACTTGGTCGTTTCAACGGGAAAACGCTTTGGACGTTTCAACGGATCCCTTGAAATGGATTTTTGTTGAATTGTCTATAAATATACTCTTTGTACCTTGGACCAAAAGTGACTAAAAACTGCAATGTTTGAAAAACAATTTTAAAAAATTAAAACTCTTTGCATTAAAAAAATTTTATTTTTTAAAATAGTTTGGAGGGGGCGTTCCGGAACCCAGGTACCCCCCTCCCTCCCCCTCCCTGGATCCGGCCTTGTTTAATCATGGAAACCGCACACATTTTGCCACCGTTAGCACTGCAAAACGCCATAGTCCACAACAGAAGGATTTTCTACCACTACCGCCAGTATCTGCTTAGTCTGTCTAGGAGAACGCGATACCTCTCACAGACCACCGAGGTAATAACCAAGTAGAATGGATGCTCCATACCAAAAAGAAAGTGGATCCCCGATAGCACAGCGATAGCAGTAGTATGTATCAATTCATTTAATTATTTTTTTTAATGGCTGTGAATAATCTACCGCTGTACTTTCGAGGATCCGTACCTACCGCTGCGCCATCGAGGATCTGCCCAACTAGAGTAAATACCCTGTGCGCAAAAAGAGCTTTTCCTCTTGCAAGCTTATATGTTGGTGTGTGTGGGTGGTGGGGAGGGGAGGAAGGAGGGTGTGTGTGCGTATGTGTGCCAGTAGGCCCGTGTGGCGAAATATTCAACTGCAAAAATCGCTTACAATCAACCTCAGAGAAAATCTCCACCCATATCTCATCACCCCGCCCCCCATCCATTCCCTTTTCATTTATGATATTCGAACCCGGTTTGCAATTTTGCAGCAAAGATTGTACCACAAAGCGAAGCCGCTCCTTCTTTTTTCACTCCTTTAGAGCAGCTGATTTCTTATCAAAACTCACCAAAGCTACCTGTGTAGGTCAATAACTATTTTCATGCCAAATACAAACATACCGTTGTTAAAAAAAACAATAACAACAAAAAGAACACCTAACTAACCATAAACATTTGAGTCTACCTTTTAAGTTTATTAAAAATAAAAAAAAATAGAAAGAACAGCTGAACTATGGTTAGAAAAGATAAGAAAGTTCATTTTCCTTATCGATGAGTCTGTAGTCTCTCGACCTTGTCTTACCAAAACTGCCACCACCATATGGCAAATTTCACTCTAAACTACAGACACAATTTGCATTAATAGAGCGACTTCTCATCTGAGTTCGTGTCGAAGAATGATCCGTGTGAACATTAACAAGGCTGCCAGCCATTCAAATATGTGGGCTGTTTTCCTCCATTCATTCGCAAACTAAACCGAAATGTGTTCATTTCATTGGCTGTTTTCTGACTCGGCTTTATTCTAAGTACGCAAAAAATAAAACATGGAGCAACTATATCTAAACTATCTGCAAGCAAAATTATATATCTATATACATATACATATACCCCCCCACACACACACACACACACCCACACACCTACACACACACACACACATATATATATATATATATATATATATATATATATATATATGAGAGAGAGAGAGAGAGAGAGAGAGAGAGAGAGAGAGAGAGAGAGAGAGAGAGATTCAACCCATTTTGAATTACGGCACAAACATGCATAAGAAGGCAGGAAGCACTGTAACCTTGACATTTGAGAAAGTGTAAATATGAATGGTTTAAAATGCTTAGCATTAGTTGAAATTAGGCCTATAAGCTTAGAAAAAAATATTTGGTTAAGTTATTCTTGGAATAAGAATTTAAAATTTGAAGCTAAAAAAAAGCGCAACAATTTGGAGAGACAACCAATCAGCTACTGAATATTTGACCAAAAGTTGAAATATCTGTAAACCAAAAATCAACAAAATCGTTTCAGTCGGTTTTGAGATATAAGCTTAGAGCAAAACGTGTTGAGCAACATGTTGACCCCAGCGACCTTGACCTATGCAGTAGAGCAAATACGATGGCAGGGGAGGCAGGCTACCAATCAAAGTAAAGTTCCTAGATCCCATGATGCTTGGTTAAAATCTGTTCAGTGGTTCTTGCAACGGACCGACCAACCGACCGATGGACACTTGACTCGTTATGATTCCCGAGTACTTCAAAGTATTTGCAGATAGTCTAATATCTGGAAATGCAAACATTAGGCAAGAAAGTACTGGAGCTGTGACATAAATGAAGAAATCGCCTCTTAAACGGAAGTGGTGATCTACATACACACCACAAAAAACAATAATTTGAGGTAAGCGAATCTTTACTAATTTTTAAATCAGGCATCACAATTTATAAATTTGTATATTTTGAATACAATGATGATTTGGATAATTATTTAAAACGGCATAATTCCAAATCCCGCTTATTATCAAGAACTGCTGGTTATTACTTGAATTGAGAATCGACTTTAATTATCTACGTCTATGACATTTTCTTTCGCTTTATGCTAATCAAGGTGTGTATTCTGCGTTTAAATCTGCCTGACCAACAATAGAATTAGAAATGACCAAGAGGAATCAACAGAACAGAAATTAGTTGATCACTATTTAAGCGCCCCGAGCACGTCTATATGGCATGGGTTGTGCGCTAAACAAGAAGAAGCTGGGCTTTGGATTGAATGATGGTGTGAGTAGTCAATTAAACGATCCACTGGTCTGATCGAAAGAGAATCAGCTACGCACAGAATTATATAATTAATACCTTAGTAGGTTTACTAATGTTCTTGCATTGTACTAGCAGGTTTCGTGTAATTATATAGCACAACTTATCTTGCTGACTAGCGGTCCGCTGGACCTAAAGCAATAACAATTTAATGTAATACTGACTAGCTAGCGACAATGCCTTTCCCCAATAAGTAATAAACCAACAGTTGTTACTGCTGCTACCTCTCTTCTCATTCTCACCACTGCTGCTATTATTGCTAGGTGAATACAAGTCTATTCCATATATTTTATATATTTGCCTTTAACAATGCAAAATGGCTTTTTCAAGAGATGTAACTAAAGATGTTCGCACCATTAAACATTAAACCTATTATCCAAGAGTAATTCGCTGGCAGCAAAACAGCATCAAGCGTGCGCATCCCCAATCTCTTAAAGAATTGTATTTTTTTTGTGTTGCATTTTTTTTTGTTTTGTGGGTTTTGTTTTTTTTTTTTTGTTGTTTTTTTTTATTTTTGTTTTTTTTTCTTTTTTGTTTTTTGTATTTGGTTTTTTTGTTTTTTTTTTTTTGTTTTTTTTTTTTTTTTTTTTGATTTTTTTTTTTTGTTTTTTTTTTTTTTTTTTTTTTTTTTTTTTTGTTTTGTTTTTTGTTGTTTTTTATTTGTTTTTTTTATTTTTTTTTTTTTTTGGTTTTTTTTTCAGTTTTTTTTTGTTTTTTTTTTATTGTTTTTTTGTGTTTTAGTTTCTTTGTTTTTTGTTTTGGTTTTTTTGATTTTTTTTTATTTGTTTTTTTTTTGTTATTTTTTTTTTTTAATTTTGGTGTATTTTTTTTTCTTATTGTTATTTTTGTATTTTTTTTTGTTTTTTGCATTTTTTTTTTTTTTTTTTTATTTTTTTTTGTTTGTATTTTTTTTTTTTCCTTTTTTTTTTATTATGTTTTTTCACGTAATAAAGCTTATATCAGATGCTATCATTGTTTCAACCCTCTTTTCTAAAGCGAGATTATCTTTATGGAGAAAAAAAAAATGTAAGAGGAAGTAACACTGTTTCCTATATTTTACAAAATGATTGTCTCCCTTCCAGATGTTCACCACACTGCTACTAGGGCTGATTGCCCTTGTTAGTTCAGTAACAGGCGCTGCAGGTAATCTCTTTAATTTACGTCTTGTTAAACCCACAACTCCTGCCTCTAGGTTGAGGTTCGTCCAATTAAATCTGGTTAAATTTACAAACTTATTTTTGATAAGCGGCTTCCTCAATACATTTAGAAGTGATC